>JAGFMF010012177.1:4236344-4264995 GCA_019455555.1 Galemys pyrenaicus | reverse complement strand
CCCTCCCTGGCCGGCAGCAGGGATCGAACTCATGCTGCAAGTGGCTGCGGTTTGCTTCATAGTGCGCTGCCCAACCCACTGCGCCACCAGGGGAGGCCCTCATCTGTGACTATTTTCGTACTACAATGGCAGACCATAAGGCCTATAAATCCTAAAAATATTAGTATTGGGATCTTTACAGAAAATGTTTTGCCAACCCTTAAATAAGACAGAGAAAAGTTCCTTCTACTACTTGCTGGAAGTTCAGTGTTTCCATTTAAGTGTGAATGTATACTCATTAAACATTATAGAAGCAATGTTTCATTGTTTAAAACCCAAAATTTTACTAGAGTCATAAAAACTAACTTCTTAGTATTTTTATTGCACAACCACCTAGATTTTCTTTTAGATCACATGCTAAGGTCAATTTTTATGGATAAAATATATATGAATGCTGTTAGTTTTTATTTTTTTAAGATTTATTTTTTATGCATACAAGAACTGGGGTACAGGCCAGAGGTATGGAGGTGTGTGAGAGAATTCACCAGAGACAGAGTGGGGAACATAACAGGCAGATAGACTGATGTACATTGTTGAGGGGAGCAGCGAGGGAGGCTGGAGAGGTTTGCTGTGCCATGCGTTCCCCTCCCTGGCTGGAGGTCAAACTTGTGCTACAGTGGCTGCAGATGCTTCATAGTATGGTTCTTAACCCCTTGCGCCACCAAGGAGTCCCCAATGCTGTTAGTTTTTAAATGAATACTTGCATATCTTTGGGATTGAAGAGAAAGTAATTTTTAATGAAACTTTTCCACTTTATATTATTAATATACTTCACTGTGTGTTAACTGGAAATAAAGTCTCAATGATAATTAGACAGAGTTTATTAGATAATCAAATTGAGGTTAGAATATGGGTAAATAGTTTGACAGAATTTACTCTGTGATAACTCTTCCAACAAGCACAATTTTGAATTCAGGTTATGTAGGTAGGAACAGTGAGTCTTGCACATAAAAAATGTAATTCTTGAGGAGAGGTGGTAGAGAGGGCTTCTGATTCTAAGTTGTTTTGACCTAAAAATGCTACCTAAAGATAGTTGAAGGCAATGCTAGCATTAGTCTTTTCCTTTCTAAGGATGAATGTAGAAACTCAAAGACTGGGCACTCATTATTTAAATTATCTTTATCTGGCTCCTTGCTCTTTGGTGGGGGTTATAAAGACCAGCTTACCTGCTGGCAGTGGACTCTACATAGCTATTCACAAACACAAGTCTATGCAATTGGTTCTGTTCTCCTGTCTGCTCTAGCAGGGAAGGGTTGTGTTCCCAGAACATTTCACATTATATATTTTCCTCCTCTTATAATAGTAAAAGGTTTATTTCTGAGCCCAACTAATCCCTCCCCCCAATTTTAGATTAAGGATTGATAAAGTAAACTACTATCTCTCAATTTGATTGTTCTCATAACTGTAAAATTGAATTAGTCTATCAGATGTATTTGTTTCCAAAATTATTGGTAGACTGCAGCTTTTGTTAGTGGAGAAAGTCTAGACTGAGGATTCTGACAGTACTAGGTTTAAATTTAGTGACTTACACAGTTCCTCTACTTACTGATGGTTCCATAGGTCAGCAGTTTGGATGGGGCTCTGCTTCATGGTTGTTCTGGTGGTCTGTCTGGAGTTACTCAGGAGGCTGCCATTATCCCGTAATTCCCGTACAGCTGTCTGGTCTTAAATGGCCACACCCACATGTCTGGCATTTGATGCTAGATGCGTCTAGCATTTTATGCTGTTGGCACAACCAGGCGACTGACTCCTCACTCATCTTCACAGAGGCTAGTTCACATTGTGCCAGCAGCATTCTAGAGGGGCCCTGGCAAGCCTCATGAAGCCTAGATTCAGGAGTCTCACAAGTCCAGTTTTGCCTTATTCTACCTGTCAAAAAAAGTTACAAGTCCAATTCAGATCTAAGAGATGAGGAAATAAACACCATCTTTTAATGTGAAGCCTGGCAAAGTCACAGTGTAAAAGAGACAGTGTTTATGGGAGTGAACAGAACTAAAGCAGTCATAGCTGACCACTTCAGATTGCCGAATTGCTTTACATGCCATCTGGAAAGTACAAGTAATATGAACTTGAAGGGGTCTTCCTAAAGTTTAATAGTTATCTCTATTTCTTTTTTTTTTTTTTAAGATTTATTTATTTATGCATACAAGCACTGGGGTACAGGCCAGAGGTGGGTGGGGGGTGAGAGGATTCACCACAGAGAGCCAGGAGCAGAACAGGCAGATCAACTGAAGCACACTGTTGAGGGGAGCAGCGGGCACAGCAGGAGAGGTCTGCCACGCCATGTGGGTCCCCTCCCTGGCCGGCAGCAGGGATCGAACTTGTGCTGCAGTGGCTGCGGTTTGCTTCATAGTGCGTTGCTTAACCCTCTGTGCCACCAGGGAGGCCTTATCTCTATTTCTAGAGCACTTAGAAGTATTTCTTAAAAATTTTTGGAATTGAATTCATTTTGTTAAAGGCCTAAATATCACGGGCATATGCATTCATTTCTTCTCATTATTATATTGGCCATGTGTCTTAAATACGGAGACATACATTAAGACTCATTGGGGTGAAGTCTGTATAAAATAGTTGTTAAAGAGAGCTAGGCGTTTGTGTAGAACTATTATTCATTTAATAAATAAAATCAATGAACTGCTAATGTATTTATAATAACATACATTTTCCTATACCCCTGTGTTTTTGTATACATATTTTGTGTTTTACATTTAAAATTTTAAAATACTGGCTAGTAGTGTAAGATTTATTATCAGTTTAATTTTTAAGAGTCTTTTGAGTTCCAGACATGTATGTTATTGTTAATGTTTTGTAGCAAAACTAAGAAAAAAAAATATAAAGTCAAAGAAACAAAAATCTCTTGCCATTGTGGCCAAACTCCTCCAAAGGCTTTGTATATTGCTCATAACTGTTCAGAACTTTTGCCATTTTACTTTGTCAGGAGTAAACATTGACTACCAGTTCTGTTTTGGGATAGATACTGGGTATTGGCAAAAGTGTTTGTTAAAATTCACCAAAGGTTCACTGTTAACGTGTAAGATGGGGTGGGAGGCATATTAGACCCTTCTCTGATTTTATATTTATATTTTAAAAAATTCACTCATGATATTTAAGCATTTAAATAACTATCTTGAGCACATTTTTCTATAAAACTTTTCTGGGAACAAAGTTTATTTTTCCCAAACAATGAACTTCTTAACCTTTTAAAGGGGATTTTAAATAAAATTTTATTTAGCTAGAGAACTCTATTCTTGTATCATATGCATTATAATTCATTGTGTTTAATAAATGTGCATCTATTTACTTTGGGATTTTATGCTTCTCTCAAGGGTGAGAAAAATAAGTAATATTACAAAATAAATGCTATTATTAAAGTTGGAGAGGCAAGTTCTTGTCTATATTTTTAATAAGCTTCCTTGGGCGTCTAGACAGTTCTAATAAAGAAACAAATACCTGCAGTAAGGAGGGGTGGACAGTCTGGTATTTATATTGCAGACAAGAATAGAATCAAACAGAGTGGTTACAAATTCTTGTCAAAGCAGTGCTTTCTGAGTCTTTCTACCTCCTGTTCTTTCAGCTTTTTTTCAGATTCCATAGCTACCATTAGTTCTGAAGAAGTTAGATTTATTATCATCTTTTTGTCCTTGACATTTTTATGTAGAGAGATCCAAAAAGACAGGATTAAACTTGCTATTTATTGCTTTGGTCAGAAAAGTGATTAATAGGAAATAGTTTTCCCTTTCTTCTATTTATTCTATTGGCTCCTAACTGTATCCTTTCAAATGATACAATGGAAGATTTGAGAGGACAAGAGAAATAGATAGGACATAATTAAGCATAAAGAAATATCAGGAAGGGAAGAGATGAAGGCATCAAGGAGAAGCTGTAGGTACAACTTTTGATTTCCTGGTTAACATTCTTCTTTTCCTTTTGTGTTACGTAAGCTCTGATTTGCTGTTATATAAGAGGGAAAAGTAAATAACCTTTGGACTACATGGAATGGGAGAAATATTTCTAACTATCATCAATCCAAAGAACTGTAGAATAGTTCTTAATTGTGCAACCTAATCCTTAAGGAATGTTTATGCTTCGTGTGTTTTGCTTTCTGCTTTTTGCTCTGTTTTCAGTTGCAGTAGAGCTTGTCTTGGATTTAGCAGTGGGGAATGTTGATAATTGTAGGGTACTATAGACTCCTGTTGTACTGTACGTCAATTAGATATTTAGAGCAATATTTAAACATACATGTCATTTAGTTTTTACTTAGGGTTTTTTGGTCTGAGAAGACTTGTTTGCCATGGTCTGCCTCAGTGTACTTTTTCTTGAAGAGTCTTATCTTGAGACTATGATTATGGAATTCTATTTGGGAGATGACATTTTTCTGTTATGGTGGACCTTTTCAAAAATAGTTCGTTGCAAAGTTTGTTTAGGGTTCTAGATTTGGGGTGGTAAGGTAGATTATAGTATCTATTATGTTACAATAATTGATTAATCTTACAAACATTTCAAAGCAAGTTGGTTATTGTTTTATATAAATTCAGTTGGTTATTGTTTCATATAAACTCTTGGAAGTGAAAAAATAATAGTGTGTTAGGAAGAATTATTTAGACTTGATTCTAAAGCAGCCAAAAGAATCTTACGGAAAGAGTTGCCTTAGTTCCTAAGAAGTTCCTTTTTAGAAATATTTGATAAAACTTCAGATCTGGTGGTGTCTGCTTTCTTCTTTCCTTTTATCTCTTTCTGTGATCCCGCTTACTCATTTTACATATGCTGTGCTGGCATTCTTTCAAATGTGCTAAACTGGTTGTTCCCTTTGTCTGAAAGGGAACAATTCATCCCAGTGCACTATTTTTTTTTCACTTCCAAGAATTTATATGAAACAATAACCAACTGAATCTTAACTTGCCTTGAAATGTTTGTAAGGTTAATCAATTATCTTAACATACAGATGCCATAATCTACTTTGCCCACCTGGCTTTTTCTTTTGTTCAGTGCTTATCCTCAATATTAACTCAGAACTTTCTGGGTTAATTAACAGGAATCCCCAGCACTCCTGTCACATCTCCTTCCCTGTTTTTGCCTGATAATTTATTGTTTTTCATAATAGTGGTGAAAGATACTGGTGGTAGACTAAACTGTCTCCATCTTGTGCCTGAAACTCCACCTCAGTGCTCTTTTAACTTTCAAAAATTACTTGCTAACTTTAAAAAACTACTCCCTTTCTAGGTAGGCAGAACCTTTTCTTTGCAAAGATATTTCCCCCTCTGCATTCCTGCCATATGAATAAGTCAGTAAAGGGCCTTAGTGAAAAATTTATACACCAGAAATATTTATGAAATCATGTATCAAAACTACATGAGATAGACAGAAGTTGAGAATATTATTTAGTTTAATGACCTCTGATGAACCTGTAATTGAGCTTTAACAGTTACTACCCTATGCCAGTCTTGTATCATTTATTCTCCTTAACTTCTTGATTGTATTTTTGAAAAAATTGCTATACATTAATGTTAATCTTCCTAATGACATTGTGAGGGATTACATTTCTTTCATTATTTTTATACTTAATTATGGTTAAAAAGTACATACAATTTACCATCTTAACCTTTTTTAAGCATATAGTTCAGTAGTGTTAAGTATATTTGCACTGTTGTTGCAACTGTCACTAGAAATATTGCAAATCTGAAACACTAATGAACCCCATTTCCCTCTTCCCCTGTCTCCAATTCCTGGTAATTACCATCCTACTTTGTTTCTATGAATTTTCCAATATTAGATACCTCATATAAGAGGAATCATATAGTATTTGTCTTTTGAGACTTTTATTTCACTTCTCAAGATTCGTCCATGTTATAACATGTGACTAAATTTCCTTCCTTTTTATGATTGAATAATTTTCCATTTTATTATAAGCCATATTATATTTATCCATTCACCATCAATGAGCATGTAAGTTGCTTCCACCTGTTGGCAATTTTAATACAGTTGTGAATATGAATGTGCAAATACCTCTTGAGACAGTGCTTTCAACTCTTTCAGATATATCGAGATATATCAGCTCTTTCAGGTAATCCACCAGAATTGCTGGATCATGTGGAAGTTCTAGTTTTCATTTTTTGAGCAACTGCCATCCCATTTTCTGTAGTGGTTGAGCCATTTTCACCTCTACCAACAGTGTGTAAAGGCACTAGTTTTTCCACATCCTTGCCGGCACTTGTAAATTCTGTCTTTTCCATCCTTACGGTATAATATCACAATATGATTTTGATTTGCTTTTCACTAATGATTAACAATGTTGTGTACCTTTTTATATGCTTGTTGGTCATTTGTATGTTATTTTTTAAGTAATGTCCAATTCAAGTTCTTTGCCCATTTTTAAATTGGATTATTTGAGATTATTATTTTCCAATTCAGGGCCCCATGCTCCTCCCCGCACCCTGAACTATGGGCTTCAAGTCTTCCTGTTGCCTCCTATGTCAGAGCCTATTCTGGCATAGGAGAACATTGCTAGTACAGCGCCAGAGGGACTGCACGCACTTGGGCAGCATGGCAGAGAAACCATTGTGGTCACCTGTCACTGCCAGCCTCTACTGGCAATCTGAACCCCAGTAGGGCCACTGGTGGTTGGCAGTAAGATGCCTGCCATCCACTGTCAGTTGCACTGCCTATAAGCAGCATGCTTCTAGGCCTGGCACTGGAGCCCTGAGGTGGAGGGACTCTGGTACTCAAACCTGGCTAACTAGAACTGAGGTGGGTCTCTGTGTAACCACCCTGCAGCTTCATGTGCGCTGCTGCTGCTGCTGCTGCTGCTGCTGCTGCTGCTGCTGCTGCTGCTGCTGGAGTCTTGGGGCTCTGGTAATCAAACCCTATTTGCACTGAGGCTGCCTACGGGCATTGTGCTCTAGGTGGCAAATGAGAACTCCTGCCACTGCTGCTGCTTTCAGAGTGGTCATTCCAGCTCTTGCCTAAACACACTGGGGCAGTGGAGTGGGAAACCACTGCTGCCACTTAGCCTCCAAGTGCCACCACCACCCAGGCAGTGGGCCCCGGCGAAGCCGGTCATGCAGTGTGGGTTGTGCTTCAGGGCTCCACTTTCACTTGGATATAAAGAAATTATTAAGTTTGATGTAGTCCTATTATTTTATTTTTGCTACTGTTACCTGTGCTTTTCATCTTCTACCTTAGAAACCAAGAATCTTAATGACATGAGGCTATTTTCTTTTAGGAGCTTTAGGTTTTTAATGTAGGTTTTTAGTCATTTTGAAGTTTTGAATGTGGTATAAAATAAGCATCCAACTTAATTCTTCTGCATGTAGATTATCCTGTTTCCCCAGCACCATTATTTTCAAGAGATTATCCTTTTCCCATTGTTTGGTTTTAGCAGCCTTGTCAGACATCATTTGACCATATATGTGAGGGTTTATTTCTGGGCTCTATATTTTATTTCACCAATCTATGTCAGTAGCATGTTGGTTTGATTACTGTACTTCTGTAATATGTTTTGAACTTAGGAAATATAGTACCTCCAACTTTTTTTAGATTATTCAACTCTTTGGCTTCCATGAGATTCAGTATAAGGGCTCTTAGGATGGCTTTTTCTGTTGGAAAATTATGCCATTGGAATTTTGATAGCTATTGTGTTAAATCTGTAAAGCACTTTGGGTAATACTGACATTTTAACAATATTAAATCTTCTAGTCCATGAATATAGGATGCCTTTTCATTTACTTGTGTCTTCTTTAATTTCTTTCAACAGTGCTTTGTCATTTTCAGTGTACAAGTCTTTAACTTCCTTGGATAGGTTTGTTACTAATCAATATATTATTTTTGATACTGTTGTAAGTGGAATTGTTTTCTTAATTTTGTTTTGGATTGTTCGGTGTTAGTGTATAGAAACAGTTGATTTTGGGTGTTGGTTTTGCATCCTGTAACTTTACGTAATCCATTCTAATAGTATTTTTTGGGTTTTCAATGTATAAGCTCATGTTCTCCACAAATAAAGATAATTTTATTTCTTCCTTTACAGTTTGGATACTTTTTATTTCCTTTTCTTGCCTAATTTCTCTGGTTAGCACTTTGCATATATGTTGAATAAAAATGGTGAGACTGGGCATCTTTATCTTGTTCCTGATCTTAGAGGAAAGGTTGTTAGTTTTTTATCATTGAGTATATTAGCTGTGTTCTTTTATTAAATTGAAGTTTCCTTTTATCCCTAATTTGATGAGTATTTTTATCTTTTCTAATGTATTTTCTATATCAATTGAGATAATCATGTAATTTTTTTTGTCTTTAATTTTGTTAGTGTTTTGTATCATACTGCTGACTATTCATATGTCCTTGTATCCCAGGAGGAAATCTCACTTAGTCGTGGTGTTTAATCCTTTCAGTGTACTTAAGATTTCATCTACGGCCTCATTGTTCTGATTATTTTTGAGACAAGTACCAGACATAGGCAGTAAATAAATAAACAAACAGGTAAACATATTAATGATAGATACTAATAAGCATTATGAAGAAAAGTAAAACTGAGCAGGAAGATAAAGAGCAGTAGTTGTGGGTAAGATTGGGGCTCTTTAGCTACTGGGGTTTGAGAAGCCCTCCAGGGAAGTGATTTTTGAGAAGAACCTAAGGAAGATGAAAGAAGAATCTTTAAGTGCACATAGTGTAGCAAAGGTGGGAATTTGCTGGGAGCTCTTGGGAAATAGCTAGAAGAGAGGGTGAGGAGTGAAAAGGAGATTAAGTCAGAGGGCCTGGTTAAGTTCAGGAAAGTAGTACAGGAGGTCACACGTCTGTCTCCTGAACCTCAGTAAGGCTAGCTCCTTATATGGTTTTTATAACTCATAGGTTTCTCCCTTTCATTTGATTTCCTTTGCCATTGCTGTCCTATTTCTAGAAGGAATGCACATGCTTTGTTAACCAAAGGAGAGGCTTGAGTTCTACCCCAGATTTCCTCTGAAGAAGGGTAAAACGGAGTGGGTGGCGTCTCCCTGTCCAGCCAAGAATCCATTGTGATGTCTAATGTCTTGGAGGAAAATCATTGTTTCAAAAAGAATACAAATAATCTAATAAAAAATAATGGTACCTTATGTATCTTAGAATGTGGGCATAATATTTCAAATTTAAGCAGTATGACAAATTTCATAATGAAATTCAAACCAGAATTTTTAACTGGCAGTATGCTCTATAAACACTTATGCTGAAATGTTTTGCATTCCCATGAAACAGTTTTCCCAAGTCTGTCTTTTTGGAGGAAGTGTATATTGTTCTCATGCTATTGTGATAATTAGAAGGTAGAAAACACCCTCAGTTGTGCATGTTATAGGCTTCGATGATGTAAGTTGGTACAACTATGTTAAACATCACAATGCAGAGAAATTGTTCTTTTGTCCCTAAGTGGAGTTTTATTTATGATCTAGTTCAGTGTTTAATGTGCATTTGCCTTCTTTAGTTTTTAATCAGTTTGGTTTTTTTTTTAATCCCCTGAATCTAGGTAATTTGATTTTCCACTGATAAAATATTTACTTGTCATATCAGCAGGGTGCTAAACTTGGAAATTAGGAGTACTGAGTTAAATTTAAAATTTGTTAAAGTATTCATCATAAGGTAGTCTATTTAGTGTTTTGGCAGTGCCTCTGGCTCTTCTCACTTAACATGTTAGGAGACAGACTGGCAGCACTTGTAAACTGAAACCTGCTTGTATGCAGAACCAGACTGATATGAGTATACAGTAAAATGGAGAAAATTTGATGTTGCCCTGTGTGTGTGTCTGTGTGTGTGTGTGTGTGTGTTGGGGGGGGGGGTGTCCTTAAGTGAAAATGTGACACATTTGCTTAAAATAAAAATTTTATGTTCTGGCCATCAAGGCTATTATAACTTCTTGATTGTTGATCCTAAACTGGTTTTAAATATTGCTTTGTGGAATAACCAAATTTGTCTCATAACAATATTGCCATGTCACATGAGTTGTTTTGCTATAATAAGCATGTTTTACGATACGTTTGAGTCATTTGCCCCAATAGACCTGAAATTTATTACTCAGCAGAGAAGCATGCTTTTACAGTATATTCTTAGCTACTCCTCTCTTCCACTCAGCTGCCAAATCCTATGGAATCTAATTAGAACCTGGCCAATGGGAGACGGTCTACACGCTGTTTACAGAGCGATATGGGTGGACAGTTTTATCTTGTGCCGCAGCGTCTGTGCCGCAGTATTGAGGCGTCAGGATGCAGAGTGCTGTTTGAGTTTTCAGTGGAGTCCCTGGGAGGGACAGCTTTGAGAGACAGTTTCTAAAGGATAAGAAATAGGAGGAGTTCAGTACCTGGCTTGGGCTGTTGGTAATCAAGGGCTGCACAGCGAGGAAGATCATTTTCAAGCGTTATGAAGTCGGAGAAAGATCCTGAAGACGAAGAAAATATCCTTAGAGATCCCAGCTAAGTGTAGCACAGCATGAAGATTGCAGAGCAGGAAGATTTGAAGAGACGGCTCACTTGTTAGGAGAGTGTCAGAGGCTTGCTTTGTGAGCTACAGAGATTTGTAACTTAATGCGGAGTAGTTTTCTGTTAGCAACAAGAAACTAAATCCTGCCTATGATGAACTGTTGGTTTTCTTGTGCTCCTATGAACGGAGTAGGTATCCCTGCAGTCCAGTGTAACAAAAGATTTTTCATTAGGCTGTTTTAACTGTGTTCTTTTAAGATGCACTACTGTTTTATGAATTTTGATGTCTTTGTTCTATTATATCCTTTCTGAATTGGTGGATAAGCAAATTGGGGTTAGTGAAAGAAAATAAAAGTTCTTGTTTCTTTTTCTGGGTTTAAAAAGCACATGATAGAATCTTAATAATTGAACAGTATTTCTGTTAACTGACATTGGACCAAAATGGAAAATTAGGTTTGGTGTCCTAGAACTGAAAACCACATGCTAATGTGAGATTTTAATCACATTTACTAACTTTCACTAAAACCTTACTTTTATATTTTACACTTTTTAGAGTCTTGAATAGCCAGCAAGTTTATTTGTAAGGAAAGTTGAAGCTGTTTTAATTGCAAGGGTTAACTCATCATTGTAGAGCAAGTATTTCTGTGTTAAACATGACTAAACCCCTTTGGCATTTGAAAACACAGTCTCCTAAGCCTACATCTACCCACCACTCCCCATTTCAAAGGCAGTAATCTGTTGTTTTGTTTTAAAGCTAAGGAAAGGAGATGCCTAAAATGTAGTTTCGACTTTGAGCCAATAAGGAGGGCCAATCTCTACTCAAAATGGGCAACTTATGGTTCATTTCCAAATTTGCCTAATTTAGAGATAACTGAAGTCTGCATAGGTATCTGAACCAGATTCCATTAATACATTAAATTTCAGGAATGAGTAAAAATTTTAATGTTCAATTGTAATTCATTCTTCACTATTTAATGAATATACTGCTTATTTGGTGATGGTCATTTTGGGGGGTGTTGGACTAGTAGGTATCATATTGATCAAATATGTAGAGGATGTGTTTTGTATAAGTGGTGTATTTTTATTTCTAGAGATTTGTAATACTTATGGGCATAGGCTTGGCTTTGTAAGTGAAAAAAACCATATATATATTTTTTTGTTCTAGAAATTACATTGGACTCAGCACAGAATTTAATAATATGTTTACCATAATTTGCTTTAAAAGAATAAAACCTTACTTGTTTAAATATTGGTTTCCCCTACTATCTGAAAGTAGAACATTTCTATTGGGTATGACTTGGTGGGCTATTTTGGGGGTCTGGGAATGCTATTACAATTGATGTATATGGAAAAAAAGTGAACATTCCTAGACCCCCCCCCCCCCCCAAAAAAAATCCCTACCAAACCATACCAGATAGGAGCATTCTTCTTTTGGATAGTGGAGGAACTCATGATGTATATTTAAGGTTTTCTGAACTATTGCATGTTCTGACATTTCTGCTTACTAAGAAAAGATGTGTTATTACTGTTAGAATTTCTATTTTAAACATATTTTCTCCAATCAAAGCTAAAGATAACTTTGATATCTTTATGCATATCATGCGATAAATTCTTCTATTAAAAATTGACATTGTTAGACCTTTCATATGCATATACATTGTTTTTGTTGAAATTAAAAATCTTTAAACAAAAGTAGTCAATGTTGAATATATAAAGAAGGAAGAAGATGAAAATGATCTGTAGCCCTATTAAAGGATTTTTAGTAGATTTTTTTTATTGTTTGTAGTTCTTTCTCTGTAGGACTTCGATTTTATAAGATAATAAATTGCTTTCTTACTTGTGTGTGTATATGTGTGTGTGTGATAAACTTAAATTCAACAGTGTCTTTTTAAAAAGTGCAGGGTTAGGAATTGGAGGATTTCTGCATCTAAGGATCTTGGGCTGTAATCAGCCAAATCTGAAAAAGTAAGTTGGAGAATAAGAAAAGCCCGATGATTTCAGAAATTGAGAAGTCATGTTTAGGCTTGGCCACCTAGGTCATTTGGTGTCTTCTTGTGTGTTAAGTGGGGAATGATAATTTTAGCTTACTTGGGTTGTTTTAGTAATTCATGCCTAGCACTGAAATAATTATTAATTTCCTTTCTTTGCTCTGAAGGCAAAGTAAACAGCCAAGAACTTGAGGAACATACTCTTTCTTGAGTATAGTCTAAAGTGATTTCTTATAGACCATGTATTTTGGACACGTTTTCTAACTGTTCTTTTCTGTAAGTTAACACAGGAGGTACAAGAAAATTTGGGATGCAATAGGAAGCTGAATGATGTATCATGTGGTGCTACTTTTCCTTCTTTAAAGAGTCTTTCTAGTATAGTATAGTTGGTGTGCATATTTACTTTTTCTTTTTCTTTTTCTAGCATGCAACAGATTGGAACAAGTATGATGACCGACTGATGAAAGCAGCAGAAAGAGGAGATGCAGAAAAAGTATCCTCAATACTTGCTAAAAAGGGGGTCAATCCAGGCAAACTAGATGTGGAAGGCAGATCTGCGTAAGTATTACTGATGATAATTCCCTAAAGGGATTTGGGGTTGAGCCTTGGAATACAAATGAAATTTGCAAATTTTGGTTATCAACTTTTTAATTAAAAACATCTTTACCAAAACTCATAGTCTAAAAATGTTGAAACATTACTTTCAAGCATTATGCACTAACTAGTTGTACCCAATTTGAAAGATTTTCAAGTTAGAGAGAGAAAACTTAAATACTTGGTTTAGCTATTTAGAAAACTTAAATACAGTGGTTTAGCTGTTTAGATTCCATAACAGACCACAGGGTTTGGGTTATTTGGGGTATTTTTGTCTATCAGCCTTTTTGTATTCCTTATCATATTTGAACCTTGCAGTGACCCTCTAAAAGAACTAGGAAAAAGCTTAAGAGAGGTTAAGGTTAAGTAACTGGGTCTAATCTCATGAAGAACTACAAGTTTTCTTTCTTTCTTTTTTTTTTTTTTTTGGTATTTTACAGGACATTTACTATTTTCTAGCCACTGTCACAGATGTATCTTCTGTTCTTTTTTTTCTTTATATATACTTGACATCAATTGTGGTCCTCATGGATTTCCCATCACCATTTCACCAGTGAACCATCATCACCTCAGTCCCTTGTGCTCTTTCTGCCCTCTACCCACTTCCTCTCCCCTCCCCACCAAGTGTCGCCTATTTGTCCTTGTCTTTTTGGTTTTATTATTGTTATTAAAAACACTAATACAAAAGAATACCTGCACCCCTATGCTTATTGAAGCACTGTTTACCTAGAAACAACCTAAATGTCCCAAAACAGATGACTGGATCAAGAAGATGTGGTACATATACACAATGGAATACTATTCAGCAATCAAAAAAGATTAACTAGAGTCATTCATATAAACATGGATGGAACTAGGAGGGATTATGCTCAACGAAATAAGTCTGAAGGCAAAAGAAAAATAACGGATGGTTTTCCCCCTTGGAGGAATATAAGGGAACCAAATAAGTGACCAAGTTTCTTTCTTGATCTTTTTTTTTAACTTCCAGTTTTTTTATGTGGGTAATTTGCTCAAATGAGAATAATGTGAGATCAGAAAGGGAGGTGAATTACTAGTGTGGAAGACAGAACTAGTGATACTACCTGTGTTTGTGTTACTGAGCTTTGTCTATATGCTTAAGAACTGTCTGTCTTTTCCACAGTTCTGTTGAAAGTACTACTTGTACTCCTTTCTATAATTATAGCACTTAAAACCTTATCTGGGAAACTTTCCAAAGTTAGGGGTGAAAAAAATCTCATTTCCTAAAATTCTTTCAGTCTTATACTCGCCTGGCATGAGTTTATTTAGAATATTCTAGCTGGAAACCAGATACTAAATATAGAGTGAATATTAGGAAATGAATAGTTAATGTTTGATGAGCATTACTACCTTGGTATGCTTAGATATTTCAGTTTAGTTAAAACAGAAAAAGCATGATTTTAAAATTATGTAGTTTGAAAAAGCAATAAAGTTTGAAAAATTTTAATATTTTATGCTGTTTCAATTTTATCAAGTAGATACTCTTGGTTATTTTGAGTCCTGTCTTTTTTTTTTTTTTGCTAAGTTTTAAGTTATAGGGTTTATGATATCAATATTGAAAATTCAATATCCCAAAGCAACAATTTTTCATGTTATTTTCCTCTAAATGCCAAGATGTTAAAACGTAAAGAGAATCTTTGGGATGAGACCTGTTTCTTCAGTCTTGCGCATCTATGCTTTGAATAAATCTTTGATATTTAGAATTTTTTTTGCTTTGAGGTTCAATATTGAATGAAATTGTTTGTATTAATGGTCAGAACATTAATGGATCTAAAAATTTCACATAATTTTAATGTAAAGTTCATAAAGTTGCGAACTTTAGTTTGTTGGCTATATGAATGGTTTTCTGAGGTTTTCAGTGCAGGAAGTAGAATTCTTTTTGAGATTCATAAGATAAAAGATTTTCCTTTGTTGCATAAAATGAATTTTCCTTAATTAAAGCACTTTATGTTTAGTAAAGTATAGGGCATGTTACAAATATATCTCCTTTATTATTTACAAGTACAAAACAATTTTTAATTTCTCTTTTGGTTTTTAACTTGAAGTTTAAAACAAAAGTAGCATGTGCTTTTTGACCACATTCTGGTTTCAAAAGTGAAATCCTGGCCTCTGCAAGTTTTCTTCCTCCTCACTTCTCTCCTAGGGGATATCCCTTTGCCAACTAAAACGATTAGATTTACCAAGAATCTCTGCTGCGACTTTGAGTGCCCTGGTTTCCAATTCCTGTCTCCCCTTCTCTCCAGGTTATCGAAGTGCTCTTTAGCCTTCCAGCTATTTTATCTGGGTTTAGATGCTACAGGCAAAAAGTACCTTCACATGCCCTGCTCACCTCTCTGGGTCTCTGTCCTTCCCTGCACACTGGCCTAGTAATTTTTCACAGCCTTGTCAGCTCACAGGTGTCTTCAAGAATGTGCCTGATGTTTTAGCTGCCGTTCTAGTTGTCCTTACAGGTAGGGATTGTCCAAATTTCCTGAATCTCCTTTATGGAAGTAGAAATACATGTTTAGTTTAAAAAAAGAAAACTTTTAAAATGCAAACAAATCTTTCTATAAAGCAGGTTTTTAAATTTTCCTTTACAACTCTAAATCTAATGATGGATCAACTTTCTGAAGTGCATCTACATTTATAGCACACCAGCATTAATAATGCATCGTGGATTTGTTGTGATTTCTGCCCATATATCACCAATATAATGTTGACTTACTTTGAAGAAAGAAGTCTGCCAAATTTTGTGAGCTATAAAATGAAACCAAACAAGCAAAAAATGATATAGCCAAAATTGTTGGGAGACTAAATACCGTTGCTTAAAGAAAATTTATCATTCCTCAATAGGTTCTAAGGATATATTGCATGACATGATTCCCTGCCTCAGTGTTGCAGAGATATTCATTGATAATTTCAGCTGATGTCAGTTTAATTCTACTATAAGGAGAACTTCTCTGATTTTTAAGAACACTATATTCCTTTTACCAGAAACATCTCTTTCTTTCTAATTCAAATTGCTTTACATAGTAGTGCTTGGTGTCTTGCTTTTATATCTGCCATAATGTTAATAGAGACACATGACTGAGTGTTATATAATGAATAAATTTACAAGTCATCTTCAATTTTTATTTCTAAGCATTCAGTTATTCAAGTATTTAAGGGCTGTCCTCTCTTTGGTACTGGGGCTAAAATAGGGAATAAATCAGACAAAACTCCCTGCTTTTGCAGAGTTTATAGTTGAGTAGGAAGAGATAGTTCATAAACTAAAGAAAATAAATCTAAAATTTATGTATTAGCAAATGTGAAGTTCTAGATAGAATAATACAGGCGTGAGAGGACCAGGATTATTGAGATTTCAGGAAATGGGGAAATAGAAAATAATTAAACGGCATGGTCAGGGAAGACTGCTGCTGGAGGGGTACAGAATGTGTCTGTGCCAGGCACGGTGTGGCAACTTCTACCTCCTTTGTCTCGTACCTCATTTGCATCTTCAGAGTGCTTATTTTTGTTATGGGTCTCCATTCTTTCCCAACGTGAGCCCATTGTCTTTTGTCAAGGAGTCCTGATTTATTTACTAGTTTCAATTTAATGGAATGTGTCAACTCTTACTGCACACAATATATTGCTGTAAACATTTGTCAGTTAATGAAGTACTAGAATATCATGTACATAACAGGTATGTTGTTATCTTTTATCTTGAATACTGGATAATTTAAATTTAATTTCTGAATCAGGCTTTACTTGCATTATTAGGAAACTTGTTCACTTACACCTATGTAGGGAAGGAAAGCCTTTCCCATCTCTCCTTCTAAGTTCTTGGCTGAAAATAATTAATTTGATAGACATCTTAATAAAAGAACAACAAATTTCATACCTTCCAGAACCCCAAAAACTTGAGATGCAAAGATAGGCAGTTGAGGCTTGAATGCCATTCTGAGCTAAGGAGCAGGGAGGATAGAGATTTGGAGATTAAAATTGGGGGTGGGGGTAGAAAATTTATAGGAATAAGAGAAGAGCAAATATTTGCTATGGCATGTGGAGAAGTCTTTCTGATCACAAGTGATCTTCAGTATTAGCTCTCTCCTGATGCAGGTCCTCTCACCCAATTCTTTGAGGCAGTTAAGGGGAAGGTGAATAGCGCTTCCTGGATCTGCTGGCATTCATTGTCTTCAGCCAGAAGTAATCTGTATGCCAAAGTGGTATATTTTGCGATCAGGTATTCTGTTCTCCCCACCTGTTTATGTGACTCTTCAGCCAGTCATACAGGTCTATGAGCAAAAAAAAGAATTTATGATGGTCATTGGAATACTGTTTGGGAAGAAGATTCCAATTCTTTTATGACTTTCAAGTATAATTTAGTGTGTTGAAGACTTTTATGTGCTAAGTTTACTTTGATAATTCTAAAGAGAAGGAATAAATCTTGTTATCTGTTTTTGACTTCACTCATCTGCCATAACTTCATTTGTTTTAGCAGTTTCAAGATTTTTGAAATGAAGTAAAATAACCTGGTAGAAAATTTGCAGTGCATTTATTAAGCTCCAAGTACCACTACCTTTGCTGTTGAAATAATATAGAGTTGATGATATTATGGTATATATTTTCTGTTGTTAACACAATTGAACATTGAAGATATTCCTTTGGCTTTTAGACAGCATTGGCCCCTTACATAAATTTGGGTTAAAATAAATTTTTTCAGTAATACTGGTTAGATTTCTTTTTTCTTGTATTAAAAATAAAGCCGTTCTACTGTGGCCTAAAATTGTGTGTGTATGTGTTAAATAAAAGTGAACATTAACATTTAATTGACCTTTGGTACCTTTCATTACATAACATTTTTTTTTTTTTTAAAGCTTCCATGTTGTGGCTTCAAAGGGGAACCTTGAGTGTTTGAATGCCATCCTTTCACATGGGGTTGATATTACGTCCTGCGACACTGCAGGTATGTTTGCCAGTGGTCAGTTACAAAGTCGAAGGGTTACAAGCATTGTTCACTGCTAATGTTCTTAATCAGACTTGAGGGATATTTAAAAAGAGATCCTTAATTTGCTGCTCTTAACTAGTTGAGAAAAAGTTTATTTCTGACTATCGTTATGGGGGAAAGATCAAGTACAGGGAATTTAGAAGAAAGGGTTACTGAATCCATAGCAGTTGGAGACCTGAAGTGCTGAGACAGTTTTGGAGTAAAACCATGGCCTCCGAAGAACCTTTATGTGCCACTTTAGCTTATATTGATGTATTAGTCAATATATGATACTCTATGCCATGAGGTCATTCAGCATTTGATTGGACTTCCCTTGTGATGGACAAAGGCAGCTTCGCTGTAATGATCTCAGCAATACTGACTGACACTCCCAGCATGGACACAGCTACTCTCGGAGCATCGTACTTGTCCTGACTCACTTTATCCTCATATTGGCCCCTGAGACTGTGAGGCAGTGAATCCTTCAGTAACTTGCCCTAGGTCCTTCCGCTGCTGAGCTCTGGTTCTAATGATCAGACCTCACGAGAACCCCTTGCTGTGTCTGGTTAACTGTATTTATAAAAACTTGTTTTTTAGTATGTTTGTCCTTAGAGTTGTCCTTTCTTGAGGACAAGCACCTTGTCTCATTTACTGTTCTTTTGTATGATAATCTAGATGTGGATATTTGATGAACTTTTGATAAAGAAACTTCACATATATAAGTCCTTTATTAGCTAGCAGTATCAAAGTATATTGATAATCTAGATGTGGATATTTGATGAACTTTTGATGAAGAAACTTCACGTATATAAGTCCTTTATTAGCTAGCAGTATCAAAGTATATTGAAAATAATCAGATTTGGGGGGCCTTCCTGGTGGTGCAAATGGTTAAGTCTTAGCACTATGAAACCATCTGCAGCCACAGCACCATGAATTTGATCCTAGGCCAGGGAGGTGACCCACATGGCGTAGCAGACGTCTCAGGTCTCGCCTGCTGCTCCCTGCAGCAGTGTATTTCAGTCTGCCTGTTTTGCTCCCCCCTCTTTCTCTGGTGAATCCTCTCACCACCCTCCCCCACCCGCCACATACACACCTCTGGCCTACACCCCAGCTCTTGTATGCATTAATAAATAAATCTTTAAAAAAAAATCAGAGTTGAGTTAGTGTAGCTTTGAGGTAGTCATGACCCAGTTCTTACCAAGATTGTACCTTTAGCGCCATTCATAGTGGTTGGCTTTAAACTTGTGTTTCCTTGACTTTCTACTACCCTATCTCAAGTGACTAGATTTGGGATTTTCTTAGTCCTGTCCTTATAGTTTTTTTGTGACCATTTTTCTTGAACACCTGGGACTGTCACCACACTGCTTCTCTCAAGGCCCACCCCAGGCTCTTCTGTTACTGTTCATGTGGATGCCTAATACTCAGTTACCTCTCACAGTGTGAAATATGTCTAGGAAAATTGTTGGTGGACAGTAGCAAATTAAAATGTGAAGTCATCATATTTGACTTATTTGTAATTAGAGGATGGTTAAGGGTGGTTGAATATGTTGTGGCTGCACCTGGACTCGTGCTTTTTAAAAGTTCTAGAACCAAATTAGTTGGCTACACAGAAGTTATGAGGCCAGGAAAACTTGTTCACTTATCTAAACTCATAAAACTGGAAGACAGTTCAAAGTTAATGTATTCATTCTTCTGAGATGATCAGAAAATGAATCGCTTCTTTTCTGGCAGAAAGTTCTACTCATGAAGTCAAATTATGTTTTAAGAAGTTTGTGAAATTAAAGGGGAAGTTAAGAACATTGAAGATTGGAAGCCAGGGTAGTCTATGAAGCTCTTCTTTCACCTCCCAAGAGAGAGATATGTGTCTAAGAAAATATGATTAGAAGAAAGTGTTTCAAGGTAGAATGGTCTCTGCAAATTTGCCCATTTTTATTTATTTTTGCAAATAAAAATTAAGTATTTTTGCAAATATAATATTTTTTATTTGCAAAAACTCTATTTTTTTAGTGTTCGACATTAACCTTTCAGATTATCTGATAAATCTCCCTGCCTGCCACCTCCCTTCATCCTTGTTACTTCCTTTAAACTGGAACATTTTAATACACTTTCTTTTTTTTTCTTTTAAAGATTTGTTTATTTATGCATACAAGAGCTGGGGTATAGGCCAGAGTCGCGGGAGGTGAGAGGATTCACCAGAGACAGAGTGGGGAGCAGAACAGGCAGATTGCTGAGGGGAGCAGCAGGCGAGGCAGGAGAGGTCCGCTGCACCATGTGGGTCCCCTCCCTGGCCGGCAGCAGGGATCGAACTCGTGCTGCAGTGGCTGCGGTTTGCCTCATAGTGCATTGCTTAACCCACTGTGCCACCAGGGAGGCCCCTTAATACACTTTCTATTTGAACAAGTTGTCTGATTTTCAGAGACACAGTCACTTAATTAACTTAGTTGACATATACAAATATCAGAGAATTCCCTTTGACTTAACAGCTCTTTACTTTCTATTTTCACTGTCTTTGCTTATGTGAAATCTGTTTATCTTTCTCTCCCTCTTTCCCTCATGCTTTTTTTCACTCTTTCTCTTTTTCCTCCTCCCATCTCCCTATGTCAGTATTTAATTACTGATATTCTCTCAGGCACTAAGAATTGGAGATACAATGGTAAACAACACAAATTCTTGCTTTTGATGGGTTCGTATGCTGAATTTTTCTTCCTACCTACATTATTTTGGTGTGTATATGTTATCTTATTAAAATATAAAACTGGGTGAAACATCATAAAAATTGAAAACACACAACTTAAATATCCTGTCTGTTAATTTTAGAAAAATGACTTGTATCACGTGGAAAAAATTACATGTGAAGAAAGTAATGCTTCACATATATTTTAAATGATTTCTTTCATAGGGAGAAATGCTCTTCACTTGGCTGCGAAGTATGGACATGCATTGTGTCTACAGAAACTTTTGCAGGTAATACAAGTGGCAAATACTGAGGTTTTGTTTTTTGATTGCAAATAATAGAAGTGTTTTTTAAAAAAATGTGTTTTTGGAATTTGAGATCAAAGAAAATACTAGGTTAACCTTGACTATTAACTTACATAATAGTTTTTCCATCATTTATGAAAGAATGTGAACAATAAAGAGCAAAAGCTCTGAGGGAAGTGAATTGCATAACTCAGTGTATTAAAAATAAATAACAAAGACTTGACCTTCCTGTTGACATTAGCGAGAGCTTGGAATTTTCTGTTGTCTGGTATATGACAGAAAATAGTGTGATATAGGATCTTTCCTGTAACTTAGACTGCATACTATTAACCCCTTCAGTCTATGAACTATTAGGTTGTATTATGTTTTCAGTGAAAGGGTCAAGTCATATATTCCCACAAATTTTTTATTCATGGTGTCTTGCCTCCACGTTTCATACAGAAATCATTTGATTTTCTGACTCAGTTGTTCAAGTTTAAACTCTTGCTGGAAAGAAAACCCCAGTCAATAACATGATTTCTTTACCATTATCATATGCCAGATGTTTTCCTCTTTGGTAAAATACTGTCAAAACATGTGATGTGATTTCCTTCACATCAAAATATTTACTGGGTGGTCTAATATTCTTCATTTTTTTTTTTACCCATCTGGAATATTTTAAGGATAAGTAACATGTTCATTTGAGTCTTGATATTTAATTTTCAAATAAAATTCCGAGATTATGAAATTTCTCTGTTTTAACAGTACAGTTGTCCGACTGAACATACAGACCTGCAGGGAAGAACTGCTCTTCATGATGCAGGTAAGCAAACATTTCAGTCGGTTATAAACATTTGTTAAAATGATGATGCTTTGAAATTGATTTCTAAGTTTTAACATGCATATGTATAACTCATGGAGAAACAGAATATTGTGAATTTTTTGTTTACTCTAATTTGAAATTTACTAGCTGCTTAAAAAAAAGACTCATTTGGCCAATATTTACAGGGCAGTTTGGTAAGGGCTAAAAGTCCAAATAGGAACAAACTATCGGCTTTTCTCAAGGAGCCTCAGGCACTGTGTATGTGTTTGGGATTTGGTAGGAAAAATGGGAAGGAGGAAGACTTTTCTCTTTCTTGAACTCTATACTTTCCTAATCAATGTATCTGAATCTTATTTTTCTCATCTGAAAAATATAGTTAATAATTCTATTGTAGTAAATGGTTATAAATGAATAAGTAGTGATTTCTTAATTAATGGTGGTGGTGACTGTTTTGATTTAGAAGTGTCAGTGCTGATTTAATATCACTATAATGTACTTCACTTTCAAAAAAGATTTATACTAGTAAACCGCAGTTTTTATTAGTAATCACATTTGTGTATTGATTTATCTGCTTTATCCTTTAGGTGTCTTAAAGGTATTACTTAGAAAAAAATATAGATATTATATATTCTTGGAATCAAAGATAGTATAACTATTGTAAGTCTGAAATTCTTACAGATTACTAGGAGGCTGAAAGAAAAAAAATTGAACTTCCTTTCATGTTTATAGAATTATCTACAGTATATTGAAGTACCTTCTGGTTAAAAATATTACATTTCAAATTCAAACTTTTATACCTTAGACCTTAGTTTTCATTTTTTTTTCTGTTTATATTTGTATGCCTTCATGGTCATTTAATCTCACACAATGTATTTTTCTTTCATTTGTGATAGAGTCATAATATTTGCAAAGAATTTTTGTGTACAATGTCATTTGAACCGTACAGTGATACCTGTGAATTACAATATAGATTTTTATTTTTCATTTGCTATTTTATGATAACTTTGTATTGATACTTAAATAATTAAAACATATGCCTAGACTTGCTTGTAAAATTGTGGAAGCATCAAGATAAAGTTATGTTACATTTATACCTTATAAATCACTTAGAAATTCATCTTTATAGTGTGAATTTACTGTGCTTGATGGGATTTTAAAATGACTTTGCCGTCTCCTGATACGAATACATAGATATGAATACATTATGCTATTGCTATTTCTACTACCTTTTCTTGTTTTTAAAAATTAATCAGTCCATCTTTGTTAAAAATAAAATAAAAATATTAAAATAATATTTAAAAATATTTTTATTATGACCAATTTCAAGCACACATAAAGTAGCAAGAACATTGTACTAAAAACACCATATGCTTTTCCCCCAGCTCAGATGGTTACTAGCATGTGGCCACCTTGATTCATGAATATCACCCTCATTATACTCCCACTCTACTGGCATATATTCAGTCAGGTCCAAAACATCATATAACTTTATCCATAAATAATTCAGTTTCTATCTCCAAAAGATATTTATTCTATTTTGTAACCTAAATGTAATATCATTAGTATGCTTAATGCATATGAAAATGTTTTCAAAATCATCTAATCGGTGTTCTCTTTCCCCAGTTATTTATATTTGTTGTTTTATGCCTTATTGAAGTATATTTTATGTATAAAAATTGCACAGAATTATCAGCACAGTATTACGCACTGTAAAATGTATTATTAAAAAGATAGAACATGTTTTGCCTCACATAAAAAAACAGTAACAATACACACACAGGAAAGGACACAAGGAAACTTCTGGAGGTAACCCTTATGCTTAGTATCTTGATTGTGTATGAATGTGTGTATTGTATACATGAAAATGTATGCAATATTAGTTGTGCATTTTTTTTTTTGGTATTCTACATGTGTTTTTTCCCCTGTGTTTAGAACTGGTACAGTTTAACCAACTGATGTTTTAACATTTATTCATTAGGTGTATGAATGAATTTAGAATGAAGACTAAGTTGATGTAATAAAAGAACTCAAATATCAGCTGCTTGTAAAAAAAAAAAAAATCACCAAGTGGGAGGGGTTGGCAGGTCATGTTCAAGTCATATTCATGTTCAAGGTAGCAGGAATAGGCACAAGAGTATGGAGGAGCACATGTTCAGAGTTTTAGGCCCAGATTTGGAAGTGGTAGATCGCCTTCCACCCACATTCCATTGATGAGATCAGTCAATCAAGTATTTATCTGCAAGGGAGGCTAGAAATGTAATTTCTAGGTGACAAGTCATGGCCTTGCTGTTAACTGTAGATGAAGGGGAGAATAGAATTTGATGGCAAATTGCATTTTCCGCTATAGTCCAACCTCAGCCTTTCCAATATTCCTATGGCCCCTACTTCCCACTCATTGAAACCATTACTCTCTCCCTAAGGGAAGTGAGATGTTAGCCAATCCAGTTATTGTAACTAATTTTTAATGAGCCTAGGGTGATGTGCTTTTTGTCTTTTTGGCTCTGATGTGGGTCTTCATGATCTAGTAATTTGTAAACTTAAAAAAAAGAGCCTTGTTCTTCAAAATACATAGTAATGGAACAAGGACAAGGTAAGTGAAATAAAGGAAGAATCTAGAAATACAGTAGTCATTGTTGCTTAGCAGATATCACATTTTCTGCTGAGCAAATCTTTTGCAGTGCCCGCCTACCAAAGTCTGGGAGTAAATTTCTTGGTTAGCTCTTCTGGATGCCCTACCCTCACCCCCGTTCTGTTTCCTGGAAGAAATCCCTGTCCATCGTCCTCTGTGGTCCCTACATCTGCTTTCTGGGAGGTTCTTGTCCATTATCTACCAAAGTCACAGATAAGTCGGTTGTTGAACAGCATGTCTGCTGTAGAAACTGTTTAAGAGCTGGAACAGTCATGTATTTTTGCCAGCTGGACTGCTAGGGTCTTGGTAGTGCAATTCTTTCAGAACCTGAGTAAGTTTCCGGTCTGTTGCCAGATGCTTCTGTATGTCAGGAACTATCTCAAAAGTTACTTTCTGGACAAAGTTTCTGACCCTCCTTATTTTTTTGTTTTTATTTCTAGATTCAAGATTCTTTACCTCATTTTAATAACTGCTGCCTCAAAGCCATCTGAAATAATTGAATGGGAATATAATTTCCCCAATCTGATGTTTAGTCCAGAACTGTATCTTTTTCTCTCTTTTGTCTTACTGGGAAGTTTTTAGGAAAAGTTTTAAGCAGTGGTTTTATTTTTTAATTTTAAAAGATTTATTTATTTATGCATACAACAACTGGGGTACAGGCCAGAGGTGGGGGGAGGGTGAGAGGATTCACTAGAGACAGAGTGGGGAGCAGAACAAGCAGTTCTATTGAAATATACTGCTGAGAGATGGCAGAGGGCATGACAAGAGAGGTCTGCTGTGCCATGTGGGTCAGCAGCTTGGCGGGGGTGGGGTGGGGTGAAGGACTGAACACATTCTGCAGTGGCTGGTGATGAGACTTTAACCCCTTGTGCCACCAGGGACGCTCCAACAGTTTGATGGAGAAACAGTTGACTTACTTCCCTGTGAGCTTCCAACTATCTCAGTATTACTCCCTCCTGTCTCTGTTCCTAAACTGGGTAAAACCTGCTTAACATAAACGCAGGGAACAACTGCCAACATGCTTGAAGACTCTGGCTCTTCACTGCTGCTCACTTAGAGAGCCGCCCAGGCACGCGCTGACATGGCACTCCTGTATTATCACAGATGGTAGCTTTATCAAGTGTCCTGCCATGGCACTAGAAATATCACACAGTTTCTAGCCTAAAATATGTTTACTTTCTACCTAGGACCCAACCTCTAATCCCATGTTGTGTAATTTAGGAATTTGTTACAGTTGTTGTCTGAGTTAGAGATAAGACTAGGCTGCTGTGGAAAATAACATGAGCTTAAAAAAACACAGAATTTCTTTCTTTTGCGCTGCAGTCCCCATGCTCAGATTAACCTTTGCCTTTCTCCATGTGCCCATAATCATTAAGGTACCCAGGTTTCTTCTATTTTGTAATTCCACCAACGTTGTCTAGGTTCTTGTTTTTCTTTAAGCTGAAGTTGGTAGTGGATACCTCTGTTTTCCTGCTGCAGGAAGGGAAGACATTATGGGGGAATGTATAACCATGCCTGTAAGCCCTACACTCAGAAGCTTGCACACATCACTCCTGTCAGTTTCCATTGGCGTGACCTAACTCCCATGGTCACAGCTACGTGCAAGGGAGACTGGGGATGGAGATTGGCACGTGAGCCCCCAAGGGCCCGGCACAGCTTTGTGACCGTGTGTTCTCCCCTGGCCAACTGCTGCCTCTCTCCACCAGGCTGCCTTTAACATTGACTTTATCTGTTTGTTTTGTTATAACTCTGGAATTAATTACACTTTATATTTTTAAATTTTTATTTATAACTGGACCTGAATTTTGTTGATTTTTTTTTAATTCCTGAATTGATGTATCAAGTTTCAGTTTATTTTATTATTAAGGTTACTATTCAGTTTATATAAGTCATAATTGGATTAAAATGTCAGAATTGAAAATTTACTTTATTTTTGTATGTTTGGTTTTATTCTATTGAATTTCACCCCAAATTAACCATTGAACTTGTCAGTACTTTTTGATGTTAATAATCTGGTTTCAATTTATAGGCTTAAAAAAAAAAACTTATGTGGGGTGTAACTACAGTCCTGTTTTATGAATTTAATAATAATTTTCCTAATATAAATATGAACTCTAATAATGGTCAGAAGTAATGACAGAAAATACATCATATGCTACTGTAGTATAATTTTTAACAAAATGACCCCCTTTCCATCATTATGGGCAGACATTGCAATCTTCTGCTTTGTACAGGAAATATGAATTACATAGTCATACTTTATTTACTGTGACTCTTATGTAAAAGAAAAAATATGATTTTTGAAACTGAGGTAAAGTCAGGTCAGTTATAATCATGTTTAAAAATATTACTAGAAAAATGTGTTTGGTTTTTATCATATGTGTTGCTCTTAGAACAGAACTATATTCTTGTTTTCTATAAGAATGATTGTATTCCTTGGTCCTGATAAATAAATTATACAAAATTTATAAGATAATCTTTTCTAATCAGTTTTCAGATAGAAAATTGATGCTTATAGTGCTAAACTGAGAGAAGGCTGTGAAGTTTGGTAGTTTAGAAACTAAAGAACTTCTGCCTTCCATGGACCTAGCAAAGTATCATGTGCTTTACCAGCAGATGTTCACCATTTATCATTTTCCTTTGTTCCTGAAAGCTATGGCAGACTGTCCTTCTAGCATACAGCTGCTTTGTGACCATGGGGCCTCAGTAAATGCCAAAGATATAGTAAGTAAATTTATGTTTATTCTTATTTCAACATTTCTACTCTTTTATGTTTGGGAGATTTGTTGTCTTAATGATGTTTTATCTTTCTTGTTACTTAGGATGGGCGGACACCACTTGTCCTGGCTACTCAGATGTGTCGGCCAAACATATGTCAAATGCTGATAGACAGAGGAGCGGATATTAATTCCAGCGACAAGCAGAACAGGTAATTCTTTACCATGGCTTCTTAAACACTGGCAGGATGTGCAGTGGTTCTGAGACAGTGCTGCTGTGATGTGCACTTTTCTTCCATGTGGGTTCCCTTTTCCTTCCTTTTTAAGAGTCAAG
Source organism: Galemys pyrenaicus (assembly GCA_019455555.1). Lineage (NCBI taxonomy): Eukaryota > Metazoa > Chordata > Mammalia > Eulipotyphla > Talpidae > Galemys > Galemys pyrenaicus. Next base: position 4,237,520 of record JAGFMF010012177.1, on the reverse strand, counting down.
TGGAAGTAGGGGAAAATGACAGGATGAATGTAAAATAATGGCAGTGATGAAGGTCAAGATACTGAAGAAAGAGGAATTTGTTATTTTAAGCTTAAAGTCTGTGATAAAATGACTACAAATAAGAGATTGGGGAGAAGAACAAAAAAATTACACTTACAGTGACTCTTTTGAGAGTAGAGTTCTTGGGTGGCCTGGAGCTCAATCTGTTTCAGTATAGATTTAAAGGTGTTTACTCTCCTCACCTGCCAGGTACAGTGTCACTTCCTTCTCTGAAACCAAGTTCATTTTTGTTCCCTAAGATTCTCTCATTTTATTTTTGCTTCTATATTATATGTTAATTTAGTGGGTTTGCGCTAGCAATTTCCATCTATGATTCTCCCTTTCCCCTTCTCTAGGTCTAGTGATAGGGCTCTAGTGTATCATAGTGATGATAGCATTATTACCACTAATAATAGTTGCGCTTCCTCCATTAGTTGAAGCATTACGGTAATTTATAGTAAGTTTCTGGGGTTTTATAGGTGATTACTAGTGAAATTGTTGGTTTCCTTTCAGTTAATTTCATTCCCCTAAGCATGTATCCTATTGTTTTGTAGTTCATTGGAAGTACATAACAAAAGTGTTTAGATGTCAGACTTTATAGCTTTAATTGCTTTTATTATTCAGGCATCTCACAGGAAGAAATTCTTAAGCAATTAAATCATTAATGTGATTATTAAGAGAGTAGTTCATTTAGGAACAGAGTGGCTGTCCTGCCTAATCTATGTATAATGTCTTAAATTTTTATAGAGCTTATATTTTTCCAAGTATGCTTTTCTCTTTTTTTTTTTTCCATGGGGCCATCACACACAAATAACTACTGAGGTGAGCAATGTATGTTACATATATATTATGTAGCAGATGGTTTTAAATATAAATTATAGCTGTGGTTTCTGACCCATGTATTCAAGTTCTTGTTTCTTCTTTTTTTTTTTTTTTTTTTTCATTTCTTTTTTTTTTTTTTTTATTAGTTATATTTGACATCATTTGTAGTCCCCAGGGGGTACCCACCACCATTTCACCCGTGCACCATCACCTCAATCCCTTGTGCACCCTCTGGCCTCTTCCCCGTCTTTGCCCTCCCCCCTTCCCCTCCCCTCCCCCATGGTCCCTTTGGTTTATCCCGGCTTTTTGGTCTTA
>JAGFMF010012177.1:4205055-4235824 GCA_019455555.1 Galemys pyrenaicus | reverse complement strand
CTCCCTGCTCTCTGTGGTGAATCCTCTCACCTCCCTTGACTCTGGCCTGTACCCCAGCTCTTGTATGCATAAATAAATAAATCTTTAAAAAAAAAAAAAGAAAGTACATATCAGAGAAAAAGCAGAAATGCATTCTTTATGAAATTCAGCAACAGAGTTAGATATAAGTCGCTTCATTTCATTAGTTTGGTGTTTGCTCAGTGGTAAAAATAGAGGATTGGTCAAAACAAGTTCTAGGGTCCTTCTGTATTTCCACGATGACTTGATTGTCATGTTGCATTATTACTATTAAAGGTTTAAGTGCTAACGATTCCCTCATGGCAGAAGAAAGCAATAGTCCATGACAATGGGGTTAATCAAGGAGCTTTATTTGAGAAAGCAAGTTTTAAAATTGAGCCTGAAGATGTGCACGTCTTCAGGTGGGTAAAGCATGGCTCTTCTAGGAAGAGAAATTGGAATCAAGGTTTGATTGTTTGGGATAGAGGGATTCATGGAGTGGGAGGTCGTGTGACATGGCTTAGATTATGAAGGTTCTTTAGAAGTTAGCTTTGTTGTTATAGATTTTGAGCAATTTGAACACCACTGTCAGATATAGAAGGTTTGTTTTGAACCTTAATGACATTTGTGGACATTGAAGGGCTGGAATGAAGAAGGTTAGTTTGGTAGAAGTACAAGAATAGGAGGTAATACAGGACTTCAGCTCTGCAAGTTAAGACACCAACCACATGCTTTTAAAATGAGATGAAGTGAAACTATAAACATGTGAGGTACAAACCTGTATCTGTAACAAATATGACTTTTTTTTTAAGATTTATTTATTTATGCACACAAGAGCTGGGGTACAGGCCAGAGTTGCGGGAGGTGAGAGGATTCACCAGAGACAGAGTGGGGAGCAGAATAGGCAGACAGACTGAAACACACTGCTGAGGGGAGCAGCGGGCGAGGCAGGAGAGGTCTGCTGTGCCATGTGGGTCCCCTCCCTGGCCAGTGGTAGGGATCGAACTCGTGCTACAGTGGCTGCGGTTTGCTTCATAGTGCGCTGCCCAACCCACTGCGCCACCAGGGAGGCCCCAAATATGACTTTTTAAAATAATACTTGTTCTTAAGAAAGGAGGCTTCTGGAAAGACATTTCTGAAATATTCCTGACTCTTACTCTAGGTCTTCTATTCTTCTGTTTTCCCCTATAGAACTGCTCTCATGCTGGGCTGTGAGTATGGTTGCAGAGACGCAGTGGAAGTCTTAATTAAAAATGGTGCTGATATAACCTTGCTGGATGACTTTGGCAAGGATTGTTCCTACTATGCAAGAATTGGTGACAATCTGGACATTCTAACCTTATTGAAGCCTGCACCAGAAAATGCTAACAAAGGTACCAACTGTTTTCTCTAGTTAACCAGTCCCAGTTAATAAAGAACAACTTTAAAACATTTAGATGTTAAAACTACAGTTTGAAAGAAGAAGAACATTATTAGTTCATCTCCCTCCATACTATGGCTTTGTATTTTTAGCATTATAATAACTTGTTCTGAGGTAGTGTTTGTTGCATAGGTAATGTCTAGTTTGTTAAGTAAACTCTGCTAAGCCGGAAGAACTTAAGTATAGAGAAAGTCAAATCAAGTGTTTAAGAATAGTGAAAGTCAAATCAAGATTTTTTTTCAGTGATGATGGATGAAGCTCTAAATACTCTTATACTTGAAGTTTTAAAGAAAGAATCATTGTTTAAACCTGTACATAAAACATTTGCCCAGTTTTTATCAAATGCTTGTGCCAAAAATATTTTCTATATTTAGTAAAGAGAAATTGGAAAATACATAAAAGTATAAAAATGAAACAAGTCACTCATTCTACCACTGAGGAGCCTCTAGTAACATATGAGGATTATCCTTCCAGTCTTTTTTCCCTTTGCATAAAACTGAGGTCACCTGTATGAGCTGTAGTTTTTGGGGTTTTTTTTGAATTATTTTTTAATATTATTATTTATTGAGGTAATGTTATAGATGTGTAGCTTTAAGGTAAAGATTACTTTTTTATTTTATGTCTTGAAAACTTTCCTCAAACTTTTTCTAACATGTGATTTTTTTACTGATGCATAAATTCCATCCACTTGAAATTAATTCATTTCCTATAAGTGTTATTTTAGTTGTTTATGGTTTTGTAGTAATATAAATAAACAATTTAGTCTCTGTCCTTATACATAAATATTGTAGCATGTTTTTATTATATCCTTGGGGTCAATTCCTAAAAATTGAATTGTTCAATTTCAGGTTATGCATGTTTCTTTAAGCTTTTGATCTATATTGACAAATCATCTTCCAATTCAGGAGTATTTTTAAATTTGCATTTTCATTCACCTCATCTCCCTAATACTGATTATTATCTACCTGGAGGTTGTCATATTAAAAAAAAAAAACAAAACTTGGCTCATTGATAGGCAAGCATGATAGCTCATTATTGTTTTAACTGTAAAGTAGTAAGCTTCAGAGAAAACTAGCATTTATTTCTTTATGTGTAGAGTTAGGGAATACATCTGCCCAAATTAACCTGCTGTTTTACTACACCCTTCTCTCCTTTTTCTCTTTAAATCTTCAGGGCTAGAACTTTGGAAAAAAGGACCTTCTCTACCACAGGTAGATCTTAATTTTAACCTTTAAAAATTATATGTGTGGTACAATTTAAGTAAAGTGCTTGGTAAAACCAGCACTGATTAATGAGGACATGTAGCTGTGTTGAGTGGAAATGTTTGCTGTTCTAGTTAATCATGTCCACAGAGAACCTAAGTGTTAAGACCATAGGGCTTTATCACGATACTGATATTCAGCTCGAGACAGTGGATCTTAATTACAGTTAATGTAGCCAATAGGACATAAATAGCTGGCTGGTCACTGCCCTTTCCTGTTTGTAATACACCTTGATGAGCTTCTGACATGATGAAAACAGTAGCCTGGTAGACCATAGACAGTTTTCCCCTTGTTCTCCCATAATAATATTTACTGTTGTGGCCAGTTCTTCCAATGCAATAAGACATGAAGAAAAGAGAATTCCAGAGTGATTTATATTATTATTTCAGTACCACTGTTGACATTTGTATATCTTCTTTTTTGCTGTGTGTGTATTTTACTGAGGACTTCACTTTAAAAAACATAATACATGAAATAATGCGTTCCTTGTACTAATAATCAAACCACAGTTTAACCCTCGTTTTGTTTCCAGTTTGAGTAAATATCTTGTTGTTTCCCCCTAATCTCTGAACTCACGCGAGTCGGTGGTTTCCTGCACCCTCCTGTCTGCTCAGAGCTAGTGTAGGCAGCTTTCCTCTTCTGCTGGCTGTTCCCTTCCAAGCTTTCACCTTTTCTCTAGTGAGACGAATCTGAGCACTTCTAAACCCTGAGGAGAAGTAATCAGGTACCTTCTGAGCAATTCTGATCATCATGCTGCATCTCTCCCCACTTCTCGCCGGGGTCCACGTGAAAGCATGCTGCCCTCTTCCTCCACGGGATGGGTCGCTCTTTCCTGCATGGGTCGTGTCTCCTGGCACTTGCCTGTTCCATCTAGAGCAACTGTTTCAACTTTTCTCCCTCCTCAGATAACCTCAGAAGGGAGTAGAGTGAGATCAAACATGTACAGTTATGTCAGTGCTAGCCATCTCTCACAGAATCACACAAAAGGGATTCAGAAGCATGCAGATGTTTAAGGCATGATTGGACGTGAATATGGGGGTGTGATCAGGGCCATTAAGTGTTACCCAAATGAACACATGGAGTTAATACTCTGCTTGGAGCAGTAAAAACGCATCTGTTTCCAGTTTACTAAATACATTCTTATGCTAGGGAGAGAGATGGATGAGAAGCAAGTGAGTATGTACCATCATGAAATACTCTCCAGAAAAGCGGAGCAGGATTTAGAGATACAGAGGGAGAGGGCAGGCCCTGTTTTAGAGGACAGCTATGCCTTTTCTGGGGGTTTGACCTTTGAGCAGAGGTGTGAAGGAGGTGAGGAAGCCAAGGGGCAGAAGGAAGAACAACTATACCAGGTCTCTGAAGGGGGAGTGTGTTTATTGACCCCAACGGGCAGTAAAAGGCAGGAACAAAAGGAGGGACACATTTGTGGCTGAGGAAGAAGAAGCATCAGTGAAGTAACCTGACTATGAATGACACTTTCTGTGGATACACTTCCGGTGCAAATGTTATGGGGAGGCGGGTCAGATTCCACATGAATGGTACTTTGGGGAAAAGATTGAGGCTAGAAATGTAGTTCGGGCCAAATTGTGGCTATAGAACATCTTCTTGATGGGATGTTGGTTCTATAGTTCTAAATCCAGCTTCATTAGAGTGATTCTTTAAACACTTGCTTAAACAAAAATCAGTAGACATTACAACACATAAAATTATCTTGGAGAATTAAACCATTAGCTTTCTTTTTTAAGCTCTCCAGAAGGAAGAGCAAAATAGTTTTCTAAATTGTGCAGATTTAAAAGTCAATTTGGATTTTAAAAAAAAGTAGGTTATTTGTTCTCTTGTGTAATAATTGTGTTGTGTTTTTATTAAAGCAAATCTCTAAGCGGGAATAAAGTTTCAAAGCAGTAAGTGTGCAAAAACAGAACACATACCGCACCGAGTCATTTAGCAGTCCTTCATGTAGCTTGTCAAAGGACTGACTCTCTCTTACCACTCTCCTTGATGTTTTACTTCATTAGAGCTCAAAAAAACGAATGAGTTCCATATTTTCTTTCAATGTTAATGTGACTTCCCTCACCTCCTTTTTAAAAAAAAAAAATTAAAATTCTTACTTTGGGAGTGGTTGATGGGACCTCATAGTACAACTTTGGTTTTGTATCTAGTACAAGGTCTTCTTTTTAGTATTTGCTGACTTTATTTAAAACAAATCCTTATCAGTAAGAGTTTTAAATTATTATTTTTTTATATTTTAAAATAAATTACACTGCATTTATTTGAAACCCATGTTCTTCGGTGTCCATTTGGAGTTTTAAGAGGAAATACTGCCACCTTGTGTTAGGTACAACAAAATTTAATGTAAACTGATTCTCACCATTGGGTGTATTACCTCAAGGGAAATGTAGTTTTCTGTGTTCTTACTGGTTAAGCTGTGCTTTCTTATGTTTTACCAAAGCGAAATTTGATGTACATGTTGGATGAAGTGAATATGCAGTCAAATCAGAGGGAGCAGCATCACAGCGTTCAGGTAAAAAGAAAAAGGAAATTTGGTGTCTTCACTAGCAAAGAATTCAGGGATTGTCTGTAATAGGTTTGGGGAAAAGAGGGAGAAGAAAGTGGGAGATTGGAGTGGGAGAAAGAAGGGGGCTGAGTATGTTTGGGACTCCATTTTCCTGTACAATCCTTTCTGAATGGTTTAATATGATAGGAATGTTTGGATCAATATTATGTTGCATAAAGCATTTTTTAGCACACGGTAGTTATACAGCATAAAACATTTTAAAATACTTATTCAAAAGCAATTAATTCAACAACTTTATATAATTCATTGTTGATTTAAATATATATATTTTGGGCCATGAATCATAATTTGTATTCATTTTTGAAAATTAATTATAGTGGTAAAATGGTGGTTATTAATAAAAGCAAAATCTGAACATTTCCTTCAAGTGTTTTTTATTTTGACTAAGAAAACTAATTTTGTTAACCACACACCACTTTTTATCTTTTGTTTGTCCCAGTGTTCAAAAACTACTTATTATGTGGGTTAGATTGGAGGAAGAGTCCATAAATGGTCTATTTAGTGATTGAAGTACCATTAAGATATAAATTGAATAACTGTTTTCCATAGGGTAGAACAAAATCTTTTTGTTTGGATTTTCATAGTTTACTATGTAGTGTTAAGAAAGTAAAGTAGAGCCTTAATTGAAATCTTAACTATTTTATCAGAACATTGACTGAAATGATGATTAAACAAAAGCTTTGGAATAATAGACATGAAGCTATCAATTAAAAGTTAATATCACATATTCTTCTCTGCTATTTTCTTTTTTCAGAGGATGCTTTCATTTTTTATTTATTGATTCAAGGCTTGCTGTTTTGTATTTACTTATGTTTGTTAGTATTATAGGATAGTCATTTTCTAGTAATTTCTGGTATATAAATTTTAATGTAATTGAAATTATTGTATCATATTTAAACTCGCCTATATGCGTGTATATCTGCATATGATAGTGAACTGCTTTTAAAAATTTCTTCTATAAGGTGTTGCTCTTTGAAGGTTGACTAGTACCTGTTCTCTTTACTGTTGAAGGATCTGGAGGTTGAAAATGAGGAATTGAAAGACAGGTTGAGGAAAATTCAGCAAGAACAGAGAATATTACTGGATAAAGTCAATGGTTTACAACTACAGCTGAATGAGGTAAATAATCTACATAATTTAAAAGATGCAAAATAGACCCCAAATCTCTGCCTACCACTTGTCATCATGACTAGCAAACTGTTAATGGGTGCCTGTCACATCAATACAGGGTGCTTGAAGGAGGTGAAATCAGGTCATTGCCTGTGAGGACAGTTATATCTTTCTAGGACTTTACATAAAGTTTTTAATACCAAATATAAGAGCAGGGAATAATACTATTGGTGTGTGATTATAATGAAGAACTGAGCAATAGTTGGAGCTATAGGATTGGGGAAGGAGGAGTACACAAAAGACATGAGGGAAAAGAACAGGAAGGAGTTGGTGGTGATGTTTCTGAATCTGGTTAGGGAGAAGAATGAATGATAACAAAGTACATGACACAATTGACCACATAGAAATGTTTTCTTCCCATATCCTTGTTCCCAACCTTAAAGACATGTGTCAGTCTTTTAAAAAGATATTTGCGAAGTTCATCCTTTTTAAACTTTTTTGAGTGACAATGGATTTCTTCTACTTCAATGTAGGAAGTTATGGTTGCTGATTGTCTGGAAAGCGAGGTAGGATGATAAACTTACTTTAAAATGTAATGAATGTTATTCTAGATGTGTAAATTGAAGATGATATTGCAGTAGAATTTTAAGTCCTGATTTCAGTTGGAGACCAGAATTCTATTTCTAATTATTGCTGAAAGGTGAAAACAAAACCTATAAGTAACTGTAAAAGTATGTTTTGAATATAGTGTGTGGGTTTATTAAAGGCATTTTACTGTCATTGTCTCAGAATATATCATTTTCTGTGAAACTTCTCATGAAAAGATGTAAAATTCTAAGCATTAAAAAGAAATGATAAGATTTAAAACAAACAAATTTTCATATTTTGTATATATTTGTATGTTTTTTGTATTTTTATATTAGTATATTTGTAGAAAATTTCAACTCTATTTCTAATTCTAATGACATTTCCTAAGACAGAGTTTTAACACAGTTTCAAGAATTTATTTTTTTCCATTTCAGAAAGAAAAACTGAAATCCCTTTTGGCAACTAAGGAAAAGCAACATGAAGAAAGCTTAAGAACTATTGAGGCTTTGAAAAATAACTTCAAATATTTTAAGGTATAAAAATTAAATTATTTCCGGTAACTCATGTCAAGGGCCTTAGAATCAGACTCAAGTATGAAGTACTATTTTTCCCTTATAGTATGAGCTTAGATCGTTTATTTAATGTCTCTGAGCTTGTTGCCTGCCTGGCAAAATGGGGGTAATTGCTCTTTCTTCACAGAATTGTTGTAAAAACTGAATGAATCATTGAAATGACCAGCATATAACTGATATTTAGTTCAGTTCTTTTCTCTTCCCCAATCTTCCTCTTCTTCCATCATCACCTCTTCAAAACTTCATATTTTTACATGTATATTTTCAATAATAAAAATGGCAATAATAACAAGCAGCATATAAATGACTAGGGAACCAGTGTTATTCCAAGGATTTTGTGTGTATATGGATTAACTTCAACATTTTGTTTGGTGAAAACAATGTGTTGCTATGACTCAGATCATATAATTCATCTTTGGTTGCATCGATTAGCTTTTAATTCTTCTAAGGCCATTTTTAAAGCTTTTTATTAAAATGCAAGGTATAGTATGAAGTACACAACTGTCTGTAGGCAGAAACCTTCTCACCTAGCCAGAGCACCTAAAGCCTCCTAGTGCTTGCTTCCTGTCACTATCCATGCTCCCCGAACTGAGGGTGCCCACACACCTGACTTTAAATTTCATAGACTGTTTTCTAATATATAATGTGTGTGTGTGTGTGTATGTATGTATGTATGTTTTATAAATGTTCCTCACTGTGGGTCACTAAAGAGGGTGGCTGATTCAATGTGAATCTTTCATCTTTTGAGGAAATACCACGCCAATACTGTAATTTTTTTTAATTTAAAAAAGTATTTTTTTCTTTGTAAATAAAAAATATGTGTGTAGCTGTGAAAAGCAATGTTAGAAGATATGGATAAAGCTCACAGACATAATGTTTGTTTGAAAGAAACTACACACAATGGATACTCCCTGGCTCCATTTTTATGAAGCTGAGACTCAGGCAAAACTAATGTATAGTGATAGGGGTCTCTCTGGTGAGGGTCACTAACTAGGGTGAGGCATGAAGACACTTTGGAGGTGCTAGGAATGTTCTATATCCTGCTCCAGGCTCTCATGACACAAGGTAGAGTGTACAGAGTCATTTGTGTACTTACAGTGAGTTAATTTTGTCTTGCTGTGTTTAAAAAAATAAAAGCAGTGTGTATATATGGTGTGAAGATTGTCTAAAAACATACTTATAAGCTACAGAATAATTCAAGTTAATGGCTCACATCTTTTTCACACTGGAAGAACTTTTAAAGGTTAATGGTGAAACTGGGCATAGTTGACATCATCACAGCACCAGCTATGTGCCACTGTGCTGTACAAACATGGGATAGACAAGGTGACTTTACGTGACAGGTTGTTGTCCCTTGTAAAAACACAAGCTTAGAGGGCTTTGCCCATGAGAGGTTTTACAAGAAAGAAGTGGTTGAGCCTGAACTTGAACCTAGACAGTGTTGCTTCCCCCTGTGCTGTTGACTGCAGTATTAGTTTTACTCTCAGAGCACATCTGTATTTTTTCTTTGTAGCATTTATTAAAGTTTGACACCTATAACTGGGTGCAATTTATTTTTTTAAAACGATTTATTAATTTATGCAAATAAGAACTGGGGTATGGGCCAGAGTTGGGAGGTGGTGGTGAGAAGATTCACCAGAGACAGAGTGGGGAACAGAACAGACAGATCAACTGAAATGCACAGCTGGGGGAGCAGTAGGCGAGATAGGAAAGGTCTGCTGTGCCATGTGGGCCAGCTCTCTGGCCAGGGATCGACCTCCTGCTACAGTGGCTGTGGATAGCTTCATAGTGCTGAGACTTAACCCCTTGTGCCACCAGGGAGGCCCTGGGTGCTCTTTATGTAGTACTTTTCTTCTAAGAGTAGACTCTTAAGTCTTAAGGTAGAGTCAAGTCTAAAACTTTCAATGAGGTCATGATAAATAATAGAAAAATAACATTTGTTTAAATTACAGAAGCTATATATTTATTTGGAAAAATTGGCAAATATATTTAAAGGCATTAAGCAAAGGCACCTTTGACCTTGGCACTTCTATCACCTGCCACATAGCCTCTCACACCCTCCTTTGCTTGTGACTCACTTCGTTTCCACATTCCACATGTGAGGTCAGATGGCACGACTTTTTTCACGCAACATTTTCCCCAGTCAATAATGTGTATTGTGATGACTTTTTGCTTTAAAAAAAAACCAAAAAACCCAGACAATGATAGACCCACTTTTATATGACCCAGTATATATAAATACAGCCTTTATTAAAAACTAAGAATTCACCATTTGTAACTGAATTGAATTGAATGAATTGAATTGGTACTACTGTATCATCTCAAACACTTCATTAAACTCTCAAAACTCTTCATAAACTGTGACCAAAATTGTTGTGTTCTGTGTAATACTTAATCTGTAGGCAGTTTCCTTATGTTGTAGAAAAACGTGATTTTTACAATGAAATTAAATTTGTTATGGCTCACGTGTTCCTTTTCATTTCAGTCATCAGGAAAGGTAATAAACCTAAACTAAAATTTTTGACCACTTATGTGTATAAGCCTCCTCCCATTAATACTGTATAAGCTCACTTAGTAATTATTGCAAACTCTAGTAGTCAGTATTAATTACACAGGCAAAGAGCTTGACTAAGTTTACAGATATTTTCCATTATTAGTGTGAGGTGGCATTAAGTTAAACTCTGGACGTTTTGCCCTTGGTCACTTATATCAGATTTGGATATATAATTGTTAGTACAAATACACAAACATGCACTATATATATCTGCATGTCGTCAGTTTTGAAGTGTGATATTTAAATTTGCTGGATTTTTAGGTGTGACTTACTTGGGAAAAGGAACAATCCAAATACATTTTGCTTTGGGGTAGCCACAGTTTCTCTATTCGCCTATTCTTACCTGATGCGGATTTATCAGTGCTTTGCTTCCTACTCCCTCTCCCTTTGCCTTCAAAAGTAATTGGTATTCTGAAATTTTGAAAGAAGGGATTACACTCCTACACAGTCAATGAGGAAGGGTCCCAGCTCCCAACAGTGTAGAGTAAAACAAGCAGTTGATGTGAAAGTGGCATTTCCTCCCTTTTGAGGTAAAGAAGCAGAAGAGTGTGCATTGAAAGTTAGTTCATTTGGAGCTTGCTTTCTTTCCCCTTTGAGTAGAAAGGTTTTTCCTTGAAACACTTGGCTGCTTTTATTAAAATGCTTAGTGAAGTAGTTTATTCCCAATTGATCTCTCTAATTGTTGCTAGTGCTATTATCTTTTTGTGGGTTCAAGTAGAATAATACTCAGGAGAAACAAGGAATGTTGAAAATGTGGTTTTAATGACTGGAACACTTAGAGCTAAAATAGAGGCAGAATTTAACAAAATGAAGCAGTGTTCAACTAAAAAGTTTGAATTTATGCTTTTGATTTCAGAGCGATCATTTAGGATCAGGAAGTCATTTCAGTAACCGTAAGTATAAAAATATAGTTTCTAATTTCATTTTACCTAGTTCAAGCAAAGAGGAATGTTTCTGCCTATTATTTTGTCTCACATGATACTCCTGCTGCTAAATCTCATTCAACTACTTGTGTATTATATCTCAGCACATAAAACTAGGAGAAGGCTAAGGTCACTGCTGTAGTCTCTTAATATACAGTCTGTTCATGGAGGCTGAGTTTCCTTAACTCTCTGTGTTTTTTAAAATTTGTATTGTATCAGTTACCAAATTTGCCTCATCAGCTAGTAGATATTTATCTTGTAATATTTGAGGCTTGTTTTTTATGTTGGTATTTTTATGTAGAAAATACAGGTAAGCATGTAAAAATATTAGATGTTCTATAAACAATGACTAATTTTAAGAGCATGCATAATTAACCTTCATTGTTATTTACTGTTCTTCAACTTTAAACAATTTCTCTAGAAGAGCTATTTTCTTGCTTCCTAGTGAATATAAAATTATCTTCTAGACAAGTACAACAGTAACATTTACTCTGTAGGTGACAAAGAGTACCATTTTTTTTTTTATGATGATGGTAAGATATTCATTTTATAAATTATCATAAAGCTTTTTAGTCAGTCTCCCATATTTCTAAAAATCCACTTAGTATTATTCTGAATATAGGTACTTCCTTTATGTATAGAGATATTAGGGTAAAATATAGATATTTTAGAACAATAGTAATTTCGTATTATAATTCATGCTCCTCTTTTGTTTGAATAGTAAAGAAGAGACCAAATTAATATTTAAACTACTTTCGTATGGAAACCTAAATTAAGCTATCACTTGTTTGGTCTTATTTAGGAAAAGAAGACCTGCTTCTGAAACAAGATCAAATGTACACTACAGATTCACAGGTAATAGGAATAGTATTCTTTAAATATATACACTGAGTAATGTCTTCACTATCAAAGAGAAATTGGCCTTGTGCGTAGTTTAACAAAAGCAGATATTGCTGTTTCTAGTGCCCTCTAGAGTGTTTTTGATGACAGTGACTTAAATAAAAGATTTGAATTACAATTTCATTGTCTTTGATAGTAAACCCTATTCATTAACAGCAATTGCTTAACTCTTCATGTTTACCCATATAAAGGGGAAGACACATATGAATAATTCAAAAGTCATTTGTTTTGACTTTGAAATATGCTTTTCCTTTCATTTACATATATATTCTGTGTTTTGGAACTGCACCATGAAATAAAGCTTCCAAGAGATAGTGTTGTCTGATTTTCTTACTTGTTTGTCTGCTCCTACTTTTAATTTCTAGTAGTTTGCATTTCTAACATCTCCTATGAACTAACTACAGGAATGACATAGTTAGGCTTACTTACGTACCTTCATCTGTAGGCAGAGTAAATTAGTCTACATGATGTTTGAGGTTGCTTTGATTCGGAAACTTCTAAGAATCTAAGTGGAGAGAATGGATAATAATGTATTTAAGATGGAATAAATATTTGATTGTAATAGAAAGATGGAATTGCAAAGCTGTTAAGTATTTGTTTGTAAATTATAGCAGTCTTAGTCTAAAGATAATTGGTAAGTTGAAAGGCAGTTTAGAAGCACACTAAGGCTGGGATATTTATTACTCTGCATTGTTAATGTTTTTCTCCTTGGTACACAGAAAGGCAGTTTCAGTTTAAATCTATTAAAATAATGCAATATACTCATAGCCCATGGCTTTTATTAATGAAGTAGTAGTAATAAAGAGCCATTTATAGGCTGTGTGGGGAAAACTAGAAATAGTTAAATTTAGTCTTTCATGATTATATAGTCTCTTTCTTATGAACTCTTACATAGGTTTAATTATACTTGTTCTTTGCCAACACTTCAGAGAGGGGACAAACCGTAAATAAGATTTTGTACTAAGGTCATCAGCTAAGTTCTAATTAATCTTTATACTTGAGAGAGGAACACTTGTTTCCTTTTGTGAGTTGGCTAAGATCCTATTGACAGCTGTCATACTGAGGTTATTTTGCTGATGTTTCCATACTTTAAGGAAGATTTCGTTGGAGTTAATGAAGGTATTCAAAAGTCATATATGTTTTTAGAAATTATATAATATAATCATTCTATAAAATTATTGGTAGATTTAAAATTATACTTGTTTTTAGTTCCAGGATTCTGATAACCTTTTTCAGGGTTTGAAGCTCTAAGTACATGACGTGCTATAACACATATAAATACTGTGTTTTAAGTTGATATTCATGTGTGGGTGGGTATTATGAATAGGGGAAAGGAAGAGAAAACAGTACCCCCAGAGGGCAAAGCTTTCTCCCATCTTCGTTCTGCCAGAAATACACCTAAGTGAACAGATTTTGAAAATGTCACTAGGAGCCTATTAAAGAAATCATACCCAGAACTGTTTTTCTTACTTCAAATATCAGTGCTATATTCTTCCAACATACCAGTCTGAAAATCCTTTATTGATGGTATAGAAACTTTGCACAGTTTGGCAAATAAGTGTCATTAGGCTTTCATGATTGATTTTTTTTCCCCCCTTTTCAGTGTACTTCCCCAGGTATGCCAGCACATATGCAAAGCAGATCTATGTTGAGGCCACTGGAGCTGTCTTTACCCAATCAAACTTCATATTCTGAAAATGAAATTTTAAAGAAGAAGTTAGAAACAATGAGTCATTTCTGTGAATCGGCAAAACAGGACCGGCTCACGCTCCAGAATGAACTGGCTCACAAGGTGGCGGAGTGCAAAGCTTTAGCCTTAGAGTGTGAAAGAGTCAAGGAGGATTCAGATGATCAGATAAAACAATTGGAAGATGCATTAACAGATGTGCAGAAGAGGATGTATGAGTCAGAAGGTAAAGTGAAACAAATGCAGGCGCATTTCCTTGCCCTTAAGGAGCATCTGACAAGTGAAGCCGCAGCGGGAAATCAGAGACTCACAGAGGAACTCAAGGATCAGCTGCAAGACATGAAAGCCAAATATGAAGGTGCCTCTGCAGAAGTGGGAAAATTAAGACACCAGATCAAACAAAATGAGATGTTAGTAGAAGAGTTTAAGAGGGATGAAGGCAAGCTAAAAGAGGAAAATAAGCGATTGCAGAAGGAATTTAGCATGTATGAAATGGAACGTGAGAAAAAGGGGAGAAAGGCCACAGAGATGGAAAGCCAGGTGAGAGATTTGTTAGCCAAGTTGGCCGTTTCTGTTCCAACAGAAAAATTTGAAAATATGAAGAGCTTATTATCTAGTGAAGTAAATGAGAAAGCAAACAAAATAGTAGTGCTGGAAAGAGAACATGAAAAATCACTTAGTGAAATTAGGCAATTAAAGAGAGAACTTGAGAATTTTAAGGCTAAGCTTGCTCAGCATGTCAAATCTGAGGACCATGAACAGCTCAAAAATAGATTGGAGCAAAAGTTAGGGGAACAGGAGAAGAAGATCACTGAGTTAACATCAAGAAATCAGACATTACAAAAAGAAATTGAAAAGGCTTATCTAGATAATAAATCCCTCAACCAACAAATACATACTTTAACAACTGAAATGAAAAGTCATTATGTTCCTTTAAAAGTAAGTGAAGAAATGAAAAAGGCACATGGTGTAATTGTTGCTGATCTGAATAAAAAGCTTTTGGATATAACGCAAAAGTATTCAGAGAAGAAATTGGAAATGGAGAAATTGCTGATGGAAAATGACAGTTTAAGTAAGAATGTTAGTCACCTGGAAGCTGTGTTGGTGCCTCCTGAGAAACATGAAAAAGTTATGGCTCTGAAATCCAACATTGTTGAACTGAATAAACAGCTGTCTGAGCTTAATAAAAAATGTGGTGAAGAACAAGAGAAAATACATTCACTCCAGGCTGAAAACACTAACTTGAAAAAGGCTATGAATCTCCAGTATGTGCCTGTTAAAGCCCACGAAGAGGTTAAGAGGGCACTAAGCAGCACATTAGATAAAACTAATAGAGAATTACTGGATACAAAGAAAAAACTGGAAGATATAAATCAAGAACTTGCAAAGATAAAAGGTGAGAATGAAATATTAAAAAGAAGCCTGGAAAACACTCAGAACCAAATAAAAGCTGAGTACCTCAGCCTAAAAGAGCACGAAGAAAAGATGAGTACTGTGAGCCAGAACATGAAAAAGATGCAGGATGACAGTGCTGAAGTACTGGCTAAGTATAAAAAAGGGCAGGAAGAGATTGTGACCCTGCATGCTGAAATTGAAGCCCAGAAAAAGGAGCTTGACACAATACAAGAATGCATTAAGCTAAAGTATGCACCAATTGTCAGCTTTGAAGAGTGTGAGAGAAAATTTAAAGCATCAGAGAAAGAACTAAAAGAACAGTTATCAGAGCAGACACATAAGTACAATGTTAGGGAAGAAGAGACCAAGAAGTGCAAGCAAGAGAATGACAAGTTGAGGGAGGAGATTTTTACTCTTCAGAAGGATTTAGAGGATAAGAATGTTCTTGTTGAGAATTCTCACGAAATGGAAAAAGCATTAAGCAGAAAAATAGAAGAGCTAAACAAACAGTTAAAAGACCAGTTACAGAAATACACAGAGGTAAGGAATGAGAAGGAGAAGCTGCTAGAAGAAAATACAAAGCACACTTCTGAGATCCTTGCTGCACAAACACTTATGCAGAAACAGCATGTACCATTACAACAGGTTGAGGCCCTAAAAAAGTCTCTTAATGGCACAATTGAGAATCTAAAGGAAGAACTGAAGAATAAACAAAGGTGTTATGAGAGGGAGCAGCAGACAGTGACCAAACTGCAGCAAATGTTGGAGAATCAAAAGAACTCTTCTGTGCCCCTGGCAGAGCATTTGCAGATTAAGGAAGCATTTGAGAAAGAAGTTGGAATCATAAAAGCTAGTCTGAGAGAAAAAGAAGCAGAAAGCCAAAACAAAACGGAAGAAGTCTCCAAACTCCAGTCTGAGGTTCAGAATACTAAACAAGCATTAAAAAATTTGGAGACTAGAGAAGTTGTCGATTTGTCTAAATACAAAGCAACAAAAAGTGATTTGGAGACACAGATTTCCAGCCTAAATGAAAAATTAGCCAATCTGAATAGGAAATACGAAGAGGTATGCGAGGAGGTTTCACATGCCCAAAAGAAGGGACTGTATGCAAAAGACGGGAAGGAATTGCTCCATTTCAGCATTGAGCAAGAAATCAAGGATCAGCAGGAGCGGTGTGACAAGTCCTTAAGCACAATCACAGAGCTACAGAGACGAATACAGGAATCTGCTCAACAGATTGAAGCAAAAGATAATAAGGTAGGTCCAGTAGTCAGTGTTTTTCTGTGTTGGAAACCCCAGCCAGGACTACCTGGACTGGTTTACAAAAGCATTAACAATGTGGCCATTGAAGTCCACCTTTGCAGTCTGAGAACTGATATGCTCACCCCTCCACACCCCCGCAAAAAAAGTACAAAGAAAAAAAATAAAGTCACACAAAGAAAAATCAAAAGCAATTTTCCCTTTGTTTCCTCAAGGGAAACAAGAATGGGGGTGGGGTTGGGGAAGGGCTCCAGGTTCACTCTTAAGTGAATGGTCAAAATTCAGTGAGTTTTAGGGTATCTGAAGAAAGATGATAGAGAAGATGGAAAAATGTTTCCGGATTGCAGGGAAACTAGGGGGCCAATCCCTCTTTATCTTGGCATCCACCCATACCTGTACACTGAGACTTTCAACTACAATCTGTCCCACTACCTTTCTACAAACTGAGCCCCTCATCGGAATGTCTGCCTCCCACCCTCTTTAATTCAATCCTGTCCTTTGCTTAGTGCCCAGTCACCACTTACCCTTCTCAAGCCTTCCTGTTCAGTTTAGCCTCACAGGCTAAATTTAGCCTCTTCCAAAACGCACCTTTTGTTTTGACATTGTCATTCATTTAACACATACATATGATAGCCATGTCAGAACTATGTAGTTCACCCCCCCAGCCAGATTTTAAGAGCAGGTTTGTAATTTAGCTTTCCTTCTTGTCATCCATTCAATTCACAGTGCACACTTACAGAGTAAGTGCTCAACCCTATTTTCAAAACTGGTAGTCACATAAAGTGTGTGCTATGAAAATGAGAAATTGGCAGATTGAGCATAATTTTATCTGTTCAACAAATGATTATTAAACTCTTTCAATGCTCAATTCTGTGGATGCAGTGATATAAGCAGACACAGCCCTGGCCCTCTTCAGTGGCGTGATACAAATATTAACCCTTCTGACATGTCTGCCCGTCTCAGCTTGTTTGGAAGGTGGTTATAAATATAGGGAGATGTAATGATAATAGCAACTTATATATACTTAGAATCATTGCTATTTATGGACATATGCCAGACAATAATTATGATTGCATTTAATTTTCTTAACGATGAAGGATTTTGCCCTTTTCCTCAGAAGGAAACTAAAGCTCAAAAGAAATTAGCAAGTTCACACATTTAACAAACCTCACATCTGCCTACACTTCAGCCTTTGCTGTAGAAATGCCTCTTTTTTCTCTTTAAAACAAAATAGTCAACATTATATATTCTTGAAAAGGAACAAGACAGTAAGTTCAACTTATGTAGACTTACAGGAACTAGGCTTTTTTACTATTCAAACTTACTGTTGAGAGGGAGGGAGACCTTCCTCCCTCTCTTCCTAATTTCTCAGCCGACCTAGAAGATAGTCTGTGTACCTTCTCAGGTACTTCATCTTACCTCACAAGCCTTGGTAATGATTTTGTAAGGAATGTACTGAGAGGAATTTAAAAAGTTACATTACAGAATGTATCTACTGCTTATACACTGTTTTGACAACATTCATTGCTCCATTTCTGGGACATGTGTCAAGGAATGATTTCTGTGTAAAGATGTTCATTCTAAATGAGTAAGTGAATAATATATGTTTTTCCACAACTGTTTTCTTTTTCATAAGATAACTGAACTGCTTAATGATGTGGAAAGACTGAAACAGGCACTCAATGGCCTCTCACAGCTCACCTACGGGAGCGGGAGTCCCAGCAAGAGACAGAGCCAGCTGATTGACACCCTACAGCACCAGCTGCAGTCCCTCCACCAGCAGCTGGCTGTGAGTGACCTGAGGGCTCCTGCTGTGGGCGTGCTGGTTTGGGGATGCTTGTTTTGAAGTCAGACTGGTCTGTGGCTATGCTCAGATCCAAGAATGTATGTCCTTTTTGGTAAAAGTTATCATATTAGGGTATCATATTAGCTTGGTGCCTACTACATGCCAGGCACTGCATGAAATGTTTTATTTAATTATTAATACTTTATCTTTAAACTTGATTTCATCACCATTATACAAGGTTTGATTTTCCCAATTGAATTCTCAAGGAAACAAGTGTCTGGGCTCCTATAGTTAGGATTAAATTCTGGAACTGGCTGCATCTGGTATCCTTCCCATTGCAGCACACTCTTTAAAATACCGGCCCACTAAACCCAAGACAGTTCTTTGAAAATAATCTTTTTATCCTTGTGAATAAAGATAGGCATTTTTTGTGGTTTGATACTTAATATATACTTTAACATTGCTCGTAACCTTAGCTTATTTATCCATAAAATAGGATAATCAGAACTGATTACTTGTTTGTTTGTTTGATTTTTTAATTGAATGAGCTAATATATATTGAAATATTCAGTAAAGCATAGCCCAATCAAATGTAAATCGTTGCTAATATTTTCCTATTCTAAACAAATTGCTTATGAGTTGCTTTTGAATAAAAGGTAGTTATTTAAAAGTGTTCACTTTATAACACTGTTGACCTACAGGGTAATGTTGACAAATTGCTTATTTAGATCTCATCAAAAGGATATGGTAGTCTCTTAAAAAAATCAAATATATGTTGATGACACTGTGCTACATCCTGTCAGGGATAAAGTGAGCAGATAGTTCCTGTGCCCAGGGAGTTTTTGGGTGGTTTGAGAAACAAAATATAAATCCATGAAAAGTGAAACAACAAGACAAAAGCATCTAATGCAGAATTGAGAATACTTTGTCAAAGTGTCCTGAGTTCCCAGGAAGGAAAGATTCCTGCTGTGGTAGGAGCTAGTTTCAAAGAGGAAGGGAGTACCTGGCCAGAACCTATAGATTGATGGTGTTTTGCTGGATGGGCGGAAAATAGGGAATCTTTCAGGAAACGGAAACAGTGTGATGCACGATGTGGAGGTGGGATGCATGTGGTATGCCCCCAGGGCAGTGAAGGTCAACCCATCTGGCCACTGTGGGCATTGTCTCTAGACCAAACTGTGGAGGCCATTGAGAACCAAGGTGATGAGTGTTGGATTTTGTCTTGTAAGAGTTATTGCTCGAGGTTTTTGAGCCAAAAGTGACATGAGATAGGCCTACCTCAAGTCAAGCATTTATTTAGGGAATAAAGTCTAGAGACGGGGAGATAAAACAGGCAACATTAACAAGGCTCTGGAGCCTAGCTGTTGAATGTCTGCATAATTTCATGGCAGTAGGTGTTCACTAGAGCAGTAATTTCCTGTGACCCTAGGATAAGTGGCAGTGTCTTTACTAAGCATATTCCCATACATTCATTAGGAAAGATTATGCTGTTGTTATGTGATGGAATCCCGCATCTTCTGGGTTTCAAGGTGCTCAGTTAAAAGCAGGAACACCGTAATACTACTCTTTTCTGGTAATAAGTCTCAGGACAGCATTGTCAGAGGTCTTCATGTGTCTGACAATGTTCAGATCTTATCAAAATGATATGCCGATCTGATGAGTTATGGTATGTTGGTATTCTGATCTCTCCAACTTTCCACATTTCTAGGATGCTGACAGACAGCACCAAGAAGTAATTGCAATTTATCGGACACACCTACTTAGTGCTGCGCAGGTAAAGAATTTTTCCTTGTGAGAAGAGGTTGTTTTAGAGAAAAAAAATATATATATATATTTATTTTCAAATGTATTTCTGTGAAAATCATTGATGTTTAGATAGTTGTACCCCATATGCTTCCTTAAAAATAATTGTGCTTCTTTTAATCATGGTGTGTATATCTCCCAGAGGAATTTACCAAGCTATGGCTACACAGCATCTTAAATTTAGTCTTATCTCCATCTGCTTGACACTCATGTCACAGTTTGGCAACATCTGATGGTAGTGCACGTTAATTGTGTTGCTGATTGGAGATACTGCCTGGACATGCACCCATTACTGTCAGAGCCATGAGAGGACTAAGGGAAGGACGTCACTGCTTTTTGCTTGCTCAGGGCCATTTTTTTGAAATGCAGAGAATAATATAAAAATGCAAAAATGACAAGTAAGGTGTATACAGAATTGTAATAATTTAAGAAAAAAATTGGTTCTGTTAAGAGATTATCAATAATGTTTATTTATTGAACTTTAAACTCAGTGAAGCATAAGATTAAGAATTTTCTTTTGGGGGGGTATGAAGAAACCGTTATTTTCTAAAAAATAAAGCACACTAAGAAAATATTTAACATATGAAAGATGCTGTACTTAATGTTCTTAGAGACCCTGTGATCAGCACCTCCAAAATTCTCAATAGAGTTTTCAGGAAGACATAAAAAGACAGTGTTAGAGTAGCAGGTAAGCAATCATAGGAATTATTTAGGATTTCAAATGCCAGGCTACACTCTTTAAAAAAAAAGTTAGGTATAAAGAGAAAATTTCAAAGAAAGGATAGCTTAAAAAAAAGATCTAGTTATAATTTTTAAAAGGCAGAAATTTTGATACTAAATTCTTAAAGTCAAAATGCCTGCCTTTTCTCTAACAGATGAAGGAGAAGCCAGTGGAAAAGAATGGTATTATAAGGAACCTCTAGCTACTTTCTTTTCAGTAGAGAGAAATTAAACTGTGACTTGAAAGTACATTATAATTACTAGAGAAGATAGTTGATTGAAAGCAGAGTGGGAGGTTCAAGAGGGCAAATCGTAGAAAAGTATAGAAGATCTGTATTAGAGATAATGAATGACTCCCCTAGATCTGATACAGGCCAAGGAAGGAAATGCACGCTGTGGCCAAAAGACATTACAGATTAACAAACCTTTCAACTCTGTATAGTGTATGCTTCTGAAATGTGACATTATTTTCTACTGACTTCTAATGAAAAATGAGCAATTGGAATCTGAAATAGTCTTGCCTTCTGTCATCATAAAGTTAACTATGAAATTCAGTTTAGAATGGAAGAAAATGTTTACACATCATACAACTGACAAGAAAGTGATAATTGAGATTTATAAAGAGCTCATACAACTCAACAAGAAAAGAACACATAACCCATCAAAAAATGGCCAGAACAGCTAAATAGACATTGGACCACAGAAAACATAGAGATGACCATCATATATATTTAGGGAAATATAAATCTTAAAACCCCAATGAGATACCATCTCAACCTGTGATAATACCCCAGATCGGAAATCAGAAACAGCAAATGTTGGCAAAAATATAAAGTAAAAGGAACTCTCATCCACTGTTGTTGTGAATGCAGACTGGCCTAGCCCTTAAGCAAAACAGTGTGGAGCTTTCTCAGAATTTTAAAAATAGATCCACTGTATGCTCCAGCTATTCTGCTTCTAGGTGTCTACCCAAAGAACCCAAAAGAAAAAACAAAAAGCCTACTGATTTGAAGGGAATATATGCACTTCGATGTTCATTGTGGTGCTACTTACAATAACCAAGTTATGGAAATAACCTAAGTGCTCAAGGACAGATGAGCAGTTTAAGAAGATGTGGTATATGGTGACGCAGTGGAATATTACTCAGCAATAAACCAAGATGAAATCTCGCCATTTGCAACAACACGATTGGAGCTAAAGGGGATAATGCTAAGTGAAACAAGCCAGAAGAAGAAAGACAAATACTGCACATGTTTTCACTTCTATGTGAAATATAAAGAAACAAAAGTGATCAAATCAAAAGCAAACCCTAGAAATCTGACTATAAAACTGAAGCTATTAGAAGGGGATAGGGACTGTAGACAAGAAAGCAGGGGGTGGGGGGCGCGTGGTAGGGGGACGCAGAAAAGATTGTGTTGCAGAACTACAGTGCCTTGGTGGAGGGTATAGTGTTCTAGCATACATCTGAAGAGGTGGCTGCATATAGCCAACTCTATTGCTCTGCTTTCAGGTTCTCTCTGGCCTGAAAGTGTTTCTTTTTAAGTATAAATGGTTAACATTCAGGTAAAAAGATCTCAACTTGACCAGCAATGGGAGAAATGCACATAAATAAGGAAGCACTGTTTCTCTGATGGGGTTGGCAAATACTAAACAAGATGGTAGCTGATGGCATTGGCCAGGTTATTGTGGGGAAATGCACATTTATATACTGTTGATGGGGTTATATATTGTTATAATCTTAAAAACTGAGCCTACTTTTGACCCAGTAATTTCTTCTCTAGGAATCTGCCCATAAAGATTAGAAACATCTTACAAACCTGTCTTGGGGAAATGGTCAAAGAAACTATGATGTATCCATATAATGGACTATTATATAGTAATATATAATTTCCCTGATTAAAGTAATCAGGGAAATAACTTGGGAAAGATTTTGATGACACAAGGTGAAAAGACATGCTTGTAAAATAATGCATATGACCTTATTTATGTTAAAAAATAGTTTTTTCACTAATTACTGTTCTAATTAAAAAAACCCTCAAACTTAGCAGGAACCAAAAAAGAATTTACTTGTAGTTTATTGTGCTCATCAATAATTTATGCTGCCCCTATCATCTGAGCTGTTGCATAAAAAGAAAGGGAAGTTTGTCCATCTGTTTTCTGGTAATAAATATTCAGAGCAACTGGCATGCACTAGCTTTAAATGATCTGTATTTCCTTGGTAGGACCCCTACTCCCCTTTCCAACAAATTCTTTAGAACATCACCAAGACGGTGGGGACTTAGCATTTAGGGAATCACAACCAACTGTGCCCTAGAATAAAGCCTCTGTCTTTAGAATTCTTGTGTAGATGAAGATGACACAGTCTCTCCCCTTTCTGCTTTCTGTCAAGGGCCACATGGACGAAGACGTGCAGGCAGCCTTGCTGCAGATCATCCAGATGCGGCAGGGGCTCGTGTGCTAGCCGCAGCTCCCCGGGACATCTGCCTCCCCAGAGGGTGCCATGTTCTGTGGGTGGCTCCATGGCCTGCTGTGCAACTCGAAGTGAAATAAAATGCATTTTGTCCAATTAGTAGGTTTTTTAAATTAGTTGAGTATGTTACTGAGTTTTCCAGTAGCAGTTCAAATCTCATATTCTGCATGCGTTAAGTTTGCAGGTAGGCAAAAAGAGAGCATTTTGCCTTGGGTTGGCTACTTATTTTTGAACCATCGAGTCTCGGATAAAACAAGCTGCTGGAGTGCATCCATATGAAAAGGACTAGATTGAAATCATTTTTTTTAGACATTTCTCTCAAGAGAAATTAATTTGGTTGGTGGCCACTTTAAGTGGATCAAAAGATCTTTCAGTCTTTCCTCGAGCCATGAAACCTAATGTGATTTCAAGGAATGCACTGAACTTGGCTGGCCAAGTGGCGTTCTTATTGAAGTAACTTAATATAGAGTGTCTTTGACTTCTTTTGGAGGTACAGATCTTTTTCTTCTTAAGCTAGTAACTTTTGTGCCTTTTGAAATTATTTCTTTTCCTAAATGGGTTGCCGTGCTTCGTTACATTTAGGAAAAGGCAGGGGTGGAATGTGTCAGGAATTCATAATAAAGTTGCCTCATACTTTCCACAACATTATCTGAATTTTCACTTGTGGTGACTTTTCTTGCCACAGTGTTAGAGAACCATGATAAATGGTAGACTAGATTTTTCAAAGTGTCAAAATTTTATACTCTTTCTTAGCAATTACTCTGACATTTGCTACTATAGTAACCAAGCACTCATTATACATGCATTCTCCAAATGTTTCATACTTATTTATAGGAAATTGTACTAACGAGATTAATAATGTGAAATGCCATTTTCTTACACAATTATCACTTGAGAATTGATTTTAGAAAACATCTTTAGGGTTTTAGACAAAAGTGCAATAATGTAGTAATCTGTAAGATTATAGATAGAAAAAATAATAGAGTTGGACATGTTTATAGTAAATACTCCAATATAACCAACTATTTTTATTAACTGCATCTCATTAAGGAAGGTATGCTTTGTTAATTTTATTAATACCTTGTTTACTCTTCAAATTGAAAATTATGAATTTGATGGCTAACGAGTCAATTGAACTATTAAGTCATTTAAGCCAACTTTATTTTTAAATTACAAAATATGCCTTAATAATCTTTGAACTTCATGAACCAGACTTTTGATATCATTTTTGTACGATAACAAAGTCAAAGGACTGTCAAAATAGCTCCCCCCACCAAGGAATAAGGTGTCATATATATATAATATATATATATATTCGGTGTAAAAACAACAGTGAAAAATCAGGACTGGATTTATTTTTCATTCTTAGGTGGATATACACAGCCTACATAGCAATATTTGGATTCTTTAATTTATATATTTAATGTTGTCCTATAACATGAGTACTGATTCATTGAAACCCTAGAGTAGATCAGAGTTCTGAATTGAATTTTCACATTTCAGTGTTGAATTTTCCTTATTATTGAGTGGGAAGGGAACCTTAAGTGTATTTATTTTTTGTCTTCAGCCATCAATAAAATACTGATTTCTATGGAGCATTATTTTGAATATCCTTGTAAACGGCTTCCAAGGTAAGCTAGTCTGTTCACTATCTTTGGAGAAGGTGGTGTATAGAGAGTGGCGGGGCCCAAGTACTGTGAGGACACCCGTTCTGGTCAGCTCTGGACAGTGAAATGCCAGGTAACCACCTTGAATTTACCCCCATTGTCTTTTTTGCTCACCTTTTGATACAGACTGCTTTCAAAACACTGAAGGGGAAAACTTTTCAGATAGTAAACAAGTAGAAGATGTAGAATGGACAATGCCAGTCCCTCTGTATTCAGAAGAACCATGAGATCTGAATTTCTGGCCAAGAGGACTAAAGATGGGCTGTTGTCTGAGATGTGCGTGCTCTCTGAAAGGATCACTGAATTCCTGTAGCAGTGTGGTTTTTGTTGAAAGCTTTATTACTACTTTGTTGTTAGTTTTGTTGTTCTCACTCCTGCTTCATCAGAAAAGCTCCTTCACTGTTAAAATACACTGAATGCTATAAAAATACAATCAAATAATCATACAATGATAATCTATAAAATTACTATGGTAGTGACTGTAATCACTAGCTATGCATGCCTACACTGCTCTAGAATCCCAGATGAATTTAGCGTAAGTGGAAGCTTATGGCTTCTTCCTCTTTATTTAAAAATTTTTCTCTTGCCCAAAACCAGTGTTGCAGTTTTAAATCTGCTGTTACTCAAAATGCATTGAATCACCGATGCTTTAAAAATGATGCAGCTTTAGAACATGAATGCCTTTCCCCCGATGGTCTCCCTAGCTTTCCTCTAAAAATTGTCCTCATACATATATGCTTCTCAACTACCTCAGTGACTCGTGTTTTCAGCTCACTTCTTTCAGAGTAGAAGATTCAAATGAATTTTTGGCATCCAGTGTCTCATTGTACCCATGCCCACTTACACCTTTGCTGAACATTACATAGCGGTGGTTACAAGTTTTTCTGACATCCACTTTACCATGGTGTAAGAAAACGATTTCTTACTGTCTTTTTATTTTCCACATCACTGGATCCTGCAATCTTGAGGTGACATTTTTTCTTCTTGCAAGTTCTGTGCATCAAAGTAATGGTGGTATTTCTGGCACCAAATAAAGATAGAAAGAGGGTTCTTGTGATGAGCATGCAAAATATGTTTGCACACATCTGGCGGAGAGAAAAGAACCTGAACCTTCCTCCTGGCTGCTAAGTGCTGGGAATAATTTTCAGAGGGGAAAAAACAATTAGGGATAATTTTCAGAATAGAGGAAAACAAATGGTTCCATAAAATATACAGTGCACAAAATACAAAATAGAATCAGCTCTTCTCTTATTCAGGGATGTCCCTGACTACACTGGACTGAGACATTATTGTTGGAAATTCAGTTCTTCCCTGTGTTTTGACTTTGGCTGCTTGAAACGACTCGAGCAGCCTTTGCAGGTTAACGTGAATGTGCTTCTTAGTATGGTTTGCTTGTTGCCACATCTGTGGGCCCTTGGCTCATGAGCATCATGATTGTAGACATTTAAAAGAGAAAAAAAGGTGAAGCTGCAGCAGAGATGGCGTTCCAGGAAGACTCCCCAGGTGGCAAGAATGCTCGTGTTTAGCATAATTGGGCATGTGGCATCACTTATGCATTAGAGGGCATTTTCATTATTTATGCCCGCACGAACAAACACTGTGATGAGTGAATTCAACCAAAAAGGGAAGGTTACAAAAATGTCATATGTAAATGAAAATGACTTGTGAGGGTTGCTTCCTTGAGGGTGTGTGTGTGTATACAAGCACACACACATATATGTACACTCCATTCAGGGAAATAATAGAAAAATCAATAAAAATAATGCTCCTTTAATCGATATTTGGAATCAAATTGTACTTAAAATGGTCCGACTTTTATATTTTAAACAGGTTTGCATTTTTTTTTTTCCAAGATTGTAGTCCTGGGAATATTCTGAATTCAGGCAAGAGTTTAGAGAGGTTATTGCCTTCTTAATAATTTAGAGCTTCTATTGCTCTGCCAAGTCAGAAGATTAACATTTAATAGAAAAAAATTATATATCTATCGTTCAGTCATGGCTATTAGATCAGATGGATTTTACATTAAGTGAAAAAGATGTCGAGCATTTAAGGACCATTAAACTACAGGACTCTCGTTGGGTTTTGAGGCCTCTGAGCTCGGGCCCTGCTGTGAAGAGCGTTTATTTTACATACGCAGAGCACATTAAGGACGGGGAAAGGGCACGCACTCTAAAAGAAAATAGGCCGTGAAAAAGTGTGACTTTCCACATTGTGAACAGCTACCGCACAGATTTCGTCTTATTTTACAATAATTAGTTTCATGCACCATTAAATAGCTTTCTTACAGGCTAGAAGAAGATGCAAAGGCCACTTTAAAAGTGGCACCTAAAGGAAATCCAAGCATCTGTGTACCCTCTGTTGATATTTCACTTGGAGAAGCTACATTTCTGATACCTTGAAGGTTGTTTTATCCTGTAGGGAACTCAAGTTTGAAAATTCCTCCTCCGTTGATCCTGATGCATTGCAGAATGTGGGGCTGAGAGACCTAGAGAGGAGAGGTTACTTTTAACAACTGTTTCCTTTTTCCTAGTTTATGCCCAAATTATCAAGGAAGGACTCAAATTCCACTCTTGAGAAGAATCACTCACTACGGGGAGAGGGACTGCCCTGTTCTTCTTAGCCCTTTTATTAAGCTGTAGCACACTACCTTGTTGCAATTAAAACATGACAAGCAATGTCTGACTTCAGATCCACTTACTATTTACACCATACCTCCTGTCCCATTCCCGTCTCTAAAAAGAAGTTTTATGTAGCAGTATGGAAATCAGATAGACTCAGGAAGGATGTGGGAATGGAGTTAACATAATTCGTAACTATTTTTTTTTTCTACAATGTCCAAACAAATTTTGTGATTTTTTCTTTTTTTTCTGTCTTGCAATTCTAGGCTTTTTAAAAATTGCCTCTGACTAAAGTGACACCTTATGGGCTGCTTCAGAAATTCTCTTCAGGATTGAGAATTGAGGCTGATTCATATTCAAAGTCTTACTGCTAAAATCTGTTAAGCCAAAATAAAAATGACTGCTACTTAAATTTTTTTCCTCTTTGTTTTTGCTCCAAATATTGTATCTCTCACAGCAGTTGCAAGGCCCCATTTATGCAAATTGAAAACTCTCCTTTGTACAGTCAGAGAGATGAACTGCCACAGGGCTGTCTGTGGAAGTCCTAAGGACTGACTTGCCCCCACCTTCATCTAATAACTGGGAGCTGCTTCCTTGACTTGCAGACTTTCCGTTGCTCAGTGGGCCTAATCCCTAAGCTGTATAGCTCCTTAACAGCCATCTTTATCCACTCACACCAGTTGATGCTTTAAGAATTCCCCCAGTTACTGTTAACCTAAGAAAATAAGTGTTAAGAGTTGAATGCATTTAAGAGGATTTCCAATCTGTGATTATCCAAAATATTAATTGTCAATATTTTGGGTGTGCCATAGCCAATCTTGTTATAATGTACACAGCTACCAATGGCAGCAAAACCCAAATTCATGGTAGTGAATGGAGTAATCTAAAGGAGGGCTTTTCTCTGTGTTTCTAACACAGCTTGTGAGGTTATGAACATCAAAAAGAATTCCTTAATAAGCTCTTGCTCTCTTTCCAGACCCTTTTGGGCAATCTCATCCG
The DNA here is from genome assembly GCA_019455555.1 of Galemys pyrenaicus. NCBI lineage: Eukaryota > Metazoa > Chordata > Mammalia > Eulipotyphla > Talpidae > Galemys > Galemys pyrenaicus. The sequence goes on along the minus strand of JAGFMF010012177.1, from coordinate 4,207,518 downwards.
CCATGTTCTCTAAGTAAAGAGCAGTTACCAGGACAACAGAGAATTTGAGGAAGATTTAATTGTGATGTGATATCTAGCCAGAATAAAGAGCTAGTGCCTTGAATTTACATTCTAGGTTCCCAAGCAAATGTCAATATCCATGTTATTTAGCCCTTTACAAACATAATTTTAAGGTGGCTTGCATTTTTCTCCCTTAACATGAAAGGAGAAGAGAAATTATAAATAATAAAAGGAAAGGGAAAACAAGTAGCAACTTGGGTACCAGAAAACATTAAATAGCTTTGCAGGCAATTTTATATTCTAAGGAATTTAAATTTGAAAATATCTTCTCCATTGATCCTTATGAACTGTGTGTGGGAGAAAAAGACCCAGAGAGGAGAGGTTATTGACAACAAATATCCTGCTTACGTTTCCAGAGCTGACCTAATTTGACTCAGCTTCGTAGAAACCAACACAAGAAGGAGAAAGCACTTCACATAGGTGAAGTCTAGCGTCCATTAGGAAGAACGTCTATTCTCAGTTCTGAGATGGCCATGGTGATGAAATGGTCCTGTGTCTTGACTTAGTGGAAATCATGTAGTTATTTAAGAGCAACAGTAACAACCTCCAAGCCAGTGAATGATGCTCATAGCCAACTAGATGTAAAAGGTGGAGCTCCCCAAGCTCCTCCTCCTAACTTCCTGAACCGAGACCGCTCTCTGGCTGTCTTAAATTATTTACTTATGTATACAAGAGCTGGGGTACAGGCAGAGGTATGGGGGGAGGCATGAGAGGATTCATCAGAGACAGAGCAGGGAGCAGAACAGGCAGATTGAAACACACTGCTGAGGGGAGCAGTGGGCGAGGCCGGAGAGGTCTGCTGCGCCATGTGGAGCGCCTCCCTGGCCAGGGATCCAACTTGTGCTGCAGTGTCTGTGGATGCTTTAAGGTGTGGTGCTTAACCCCTTGCGCCACCAGGGAGGCCCTCGCTCTCTTTTTTTGATAGGCTTCTGACTGTACCCTGGTTCTTGCGCAGTGGACGCTGTTTGAGGTGGGATAGACAGCACCTGGTCATGGGCAGGTCAATACATTTTCTTTGCTGTCTCCCTCTCAGTTCTCCCTTTCCTCATTCCGTATGTAAATAAATTGTTTTCAGTCTTTTTTTCCTTTCATCTCTGTATATCTGCTTTTGGATCTTGTCCTGTATTCTTAAGCGTCATCCCCTCTTCCCTGAGTTTGCACATAACTGTAGTATGAAACTACACCTGTACTAATTTGACCTAGAATTGTACCCTCACATTGTACCAATACCAGGTTCCCATGTTTGATGCTTTACCATATTTAGGTAAAGTGTAACCTTGAGAGAATCTAGGTTAAACTCTCTGAGGTATGGGTATTCCTTGCTACGCCACTTAAATGCTATGGAAGACCTGCGTTAGTACCTATATTTGATGACTGAAAGAGATCCAAAGAGGATTTTCCTTTCACAAAAAAAAGGTGAAAAGCACAGGGTCCAGCATTTGTTTTGTAGCAGACTTTTTAGAGATATCATACACCCACAATCATCTCTTGTACAAAGTGAGAATGGCCCCACTAAGCTCTTTCCAAGGGAACTACTCACACCTGCTTTTCCTGTTAGTGTAATTTTAAGTTCATGTGTTATTTGGTATGATTTATTAGGTGTCGAGAAACAAAAATTTTCCATGTATAATAATGGTAATTATTTCTTCACTTCATGCCATTTTAACTTAGAAAATAGTTTTACAGGAATGCTCTACTTTCAGGAAGTGAGGGTAACTTGTATCTTTAAAATGTTCAGTAATCCGGGCCTCCCTGGTGGGTTAAGCAACACACTATGAAGCAGACCACAGCCACTGCAGCACGAGTTCGATCCCTGCTGCCAGCCAGGGAGGGGACCCACATTGCGTAGCAGACCTCTCCTGCCTAGCCCGCTGCTCCCCTCAGCAGTGTGTTTCGGTTGGTCTGCCTGTTCTGCTCCCCGCTCTGTCTGGTGAATCCTCTCACCTCCTGCGACTCTGGCCTGTACCCCAGCTCTTGTAGGCATAAATAAATAAATCTTTTAAAAAAATGTTTGATAATCCTAGAATTATTTCAAAATGGGAAAATATAAATTCACCTTGTTCTTCACAAAATAAGTCACGACACACACAATGTAAAGGATTTAGGTTAAGAAATTAGGGGCTAAGATACAGATAAGGCTAACATTTTATAGTACACCTAAACTTTGGCTGCTAAATTGCCTTTCAGCTTCCTAAATGCTCAAGAAAATCGCAAATCTATTGGGGTTTTCTGTTTACTCATGAGATAATTCTCTAGCCCAGAAGGCTGTACCTTTATTTATTTATTTATTTATTTATTTATTTATTTATTTTAAAGATTTATTTATTTATGCATACAAGCACTGGGGTACAGGCCAGAGGTGTGGGGGGTGGTGAGAGGATTCACCACAGAGAGCAGGGAGCA
>JAGFMF010012177.1:4182831-4205001 GCA_019455555.1 Galemys pyrenaicus | reverse complement strand
CCCCTCCCTGGCCGGCAGCAGGGATCGAACTTGTGCTGCAGTGGCTGCGGTTTGCTTCATAGTGTGTTGCTTAACCCACTGTGCCACCAGGGAGGCCCCAAGGCTGTACCTTTAGAACCTGAGGGATTCAAGTAGTTCCTGCTGTTCTTTTTTGTGTTACACTGAAAACTTCCAGCGGCCCTTTCTCTTGTGCTTCTGTGTTTCTAAGAGCTTGGCCTCCCCAGTTTATACTGGCAGTGACTGTCAGCAGGAAAGGCCAGGAACCATGCAGAAAGCTAGTACAGTAGAATTTCCAAAGAGCAAAGCTTGCTGAGATTCTAAAATGGCACTGGTATAAGATCTTAATGTCTTGTGGAGAGAAATTAACTTTAAATCAAGTGAGGGCTGTCTTTAGAGATTAGTGAGCTTGGTCAGATATGGGGAATTGCTCACTGGACACTGTGTGTGTGTGTGTGTGTGTGCATATTATCAGATTAGATAACACCTATAGACCTTCCTAGGACATGTTTAATGAGAATTCATAGTTTCATGAACTATACAGATGCAAACTAGACCTGAGCTGAGTTTCTGGGTATCCTCCTGATTACTTGTGTCCATGGATAAATAACTTAACTTTGGTATATAGACTTGAGTGGAAAGGGACATTCTTTGATCAATGCAAAAGTACTTCTTAACACAAAAGATTGATGAAGTGTTGTAGTCCTGGCATTTTGGGCCAGTTTTGCCCTGGCAATTGAACCAATCATATTTTCACTATTTTCTTTGAATTAGGATTTCACAATTGCTTTTTCTGACACTAAATTTGAGATGTATGTGTGTGGGCTTCATGGCTATGAATCTCTCATGTCTGGTGTTATGCAGTCAGTTCTAGTTTGTGTGCATTAACAGAGAGGAAATAATGTAAGGGAAAGTCAAGCAGCTTTGGATATAAGAGCTCCTCTCTTATACAAAAGTGGCTGGAAGAACAGCCATATATAAGAAGGAGAAATTAAAGGCAGAGAGTTCAAGGAGCTCACCAAGTAGCAAATTGATGCTGGAAATGGACTCATTGAAAAAAGATTCCACAGCTGCTCAAAATGGCTCATCCCTTCTCTTCAGTCTCTGCTAATGGGTGACTCTGCTTCCTGGGTCACTAGTTCAAAAGTAAGAATGAGAATGTGCTACTTTGCCTCAAAGATTACTTATATGGTATCAAACAAGGATTCCAGCAACAAAAACTATTTAAGAAGAAAAGTCATGCACTTAAAAAGAATTAAGAAATTCTTAGAATCACTGAAACAATATAAAGACAAAGTTTGAAGTTGATGCAGACAAATCACATGGTTCAGTGGCCATGCCACACTGTCGTCACTTAGTGCAAGATCCAGGGCAGGTTTGTGGCCTGGCTGCCCTGGGGCCATATTACTTGTGTGTTTACTGTGAGGGAGGCCTGGACAGGGAGCACTGAGAACATTGGCATTGTTTCATATTAAGGTGTGAATTTCTCATAGAAATGGGCTCAAGCCTTGGGAAAATCAAGTCAAATAAACAAGACACAAATAATTACTAAAGGACTTCCATTTGGTGTTCAATACCATTATAATGAATACCATATGTAAGTTCCAAAAACATTCAAGTCTTATAAAATGTGGGGGTGTGTAGTGAAGCAAGTTAAATAACTGGGGGAGACAGCACAGCTAGCTCGATGGCAGAGCTGAGCGTCCCGTTGCATGATTCAGTTGGGTCCATGTCCCATCTGCCATATGTTGCCATTTGGGGCAGCTGTCAGTTCCAGCTGAAATATCAAGAGAATGATTCTGGGTTCTGCAGTGGGAAGGGATTCCAGAACAGTAATGCTAAAACTCTCCTCTTGGTTCATTCCTGTTTCATCATCCTGATCTGGGAGACTACCAGTGATGGAATAAGTATAACCCTGTCTCTCTACTTTCCCACACAGGGTTGCCTGCTATTTCCCTGCTGGGCTTCAACCCCACTCGTCCTCTGTAGTTGTCATTCCTACTGCAGAAATGGAAGACAAGAAGGTGGGTGGAGGATGCAGCAACTACTAATTGTGCTATAGCAAGTCTGGGCTATGAGGTGGTGTGTTACTGTAGGATTTTGCCCTTTCGGTAACATTCCTTCTTTTGACATTTTGCTTCCAAAACAAAATGCAACAAAATAAAATCCCTCTGTGGTAACCCTTATATAATAAAATACATTCACACATGTCTTAAAGGGATACAACTCAGTGTCTCATTAGAACTGTGACTAGTTCCAATTCCAACTCCAGGCCTTTGGGTTGTTCTCCTCCTCTAGTTCTATCACGTTCTTTTTCTTAATTGTGTCATCTGACAACAGGATGATTCCTAATTCATGAGCCATTTAATAAAGCCAATTAGATCTCCAAGTATATTAAAAAAATAGATAAATAAATAAATAAATACTCTTTAACCCAAAAGAGCCCTGAGTTAGAGGGTTGGAAAGCAAACATTTTGTGAGTGGGTCGTTAGGTATGATAAACTCACATGTTGGTGATGGTCAAGGCATGTGTTGTGCACTGTAGATTAGCACCCAGCCCTCCAAAGTATTGTAGTTTTGTTGGTGTTATAACTTGGGTCTTCAATAGGTGATTACTTCCTTCTATGAGGCCAATTTTGCCTGGGAGACTTGAGTACATGGTGGAACGAAAGAATGAAGACTGTCGACCAGCTTTCCAATTTTGCAGATAAAGAAGTCCCTTGGAAGTCAGGTTATCTTTGCTACCAAGTCTGTGGAAAAGGTGCATCCACAGTTGGTTGTCTTGAAAGAGGCATAACGTGCATGTAAAACAGATCGATGTGTGCTTCAGTGAGGACAAAGCAACACCTTCTTGTGGTGCTTTGTGGAGTCTCAGGTCACTGCTGGCAATTTGAGCCCATTAGATCAAGAATTTAGAGACTGAATTTCTTTCTTTCTACTGGTCATTACCCCTTAGAAGGTCATTACCCCTTAGAAGGTCACTTTCTCTGACAGTGGCCTTCAGATTAAAGTCCAATTCCTTATCATGGCTGTTCTTATTCTGAGCCTCTTTGCCTTTCCAGGTTTACCTCAAGCCCACCTTTTTTGCAACACCTTAGCCCAGCTAGACTAAACTACTAGCTATATTGAATCTCTCTTCTTCAGCCTTCCCTCCCAAGTTCTTCTACTCCTCATGCTTTTGTACTTGTCTTTTTGTCTGGAAGATACATCTCTTCACATGTCCTTTGCCTTGTCCCTTTGACACTTTGCTCTGTTCACATCTCTCCCCAACAAAATAGAATCTTTCTCTTAGTCACTCTATACTACCTTTGCAAGCCATTCTACATAACAGGCCATACAGAAAGGAAATGCGTGTGTGATGAATTACAGTCAAGTGTCATTGGCATTGCTGTGACTCTCTTAGTGCAGACAATGCAGTGGCAACAGGAAAACATCATGGACCCATGAGAGGTTGCTTCCATGTGGGCACTGCCTGCTAGGGCCCAGGAAATAGAGGGCACTCTGCCCTCTGTGATGGTTCTAGATAATGAGATAGGATGCTGCCTCACTTTGCCAGGGAGCAGCTAGTGAAAAACCTGCCTTGGAACCTGTTCAGGACCTGTCTCAAGGAGCATCTACATACTTCATGTGGTCTTCCGAGGCCTCTGGGTCCAAGCGACTCCAGTAAATGGGATGCATGATGAAGGTTCACAAGGAAACACTTCTCACAGATAGATTGGGTGTTCTCTTTCTATAGTTGCTTCTTAACAGTAAATTTGTGTGGGTAGCCATAACGTCTTGGAGATATAAGTTTCCTCTCTTGAACATTTCCAGTGGTGGACCTATCCATTTCATTGGAGGACAACTTTTGTTACACAGCTTTCTCCTCATTTTGACCCAGAATCTGCTAGCCTATGACATTCCTAAATTGGTCCTAAGCCTGAAAACAGCATACAAAGGTGGGTGGAAGAGGCATTAGCTTTCTTTGCGACAGTCACATTGCATGATTGATTCTTATTGAGCTGATTTGCAATCGAAGCCTCTAAGTCTATTTTCAAGTGCAATTAAATCAGCTCCATCATAATGTCAATATACAGGTACCTGAGAGTGAAGCAGCTACAGGACTCTACAATTAAACCTATAATAAGTGTTGTCATGTTGGTTTAGGCCTGTCCTTTCCCAATTTGTCCTAGTGGTGTAAGGATTGAGCCAGGGAACCAGAGGTGTTGCAATTGGTCAGGAGGTGGCAGGAGAGAGTCAGGAAGTACCACTGCTGCCTCTGCAGGCCTTGATGATGGAGAGTCCCAGAAAATAAGCTGGTGGGGAGAAAACAGAACTGAAGTAAGACTGGCCCTTGGGATGAGGAGCAGGGAAAGGGGTGATATTGCAGCTGAAGTCAGAGCAAGGAATGGGAAAAGGAGATTTGGCAGTTAATGAGCATAGGAGTGTTTAAGGGGGGAGGCAGATCAGGTTGGGGAAGGGCTCCTGAACCCCATGTGGGAAAAATAGACTTACATATCTCCATTCCCCAGAACCAGAAACAACCTAAAGGGCAGTAAGAAGGGAGTAGCAAATAGATCTGTCATCTGCATGTGATGGGCTATTCTGTCCTGTTTCCAAAGGGTGTTTCCAAAGAGGTTTAACAGAAACTGTTTTTACGCTGAAAGTAAAAATCATGCCGTTGGCCCCAATTATGTAGTAAAGTTCTGGTGTATGTGCGTGTATACCCTGTATGTGTGAATGAATAATCTGAGCATATTCTGTATTGAGAGAGAAGTTAATCAAAAAGTTAACATTGCTTATAGTTTCCAAGTCTGCTTTGGAGAACATATGCTACTTCTATAATTAGAAAATGCAGACATTGCTATCAGAATTTCCAATTTTTAAGAATTAGGGTACAGTGAAGAGTATAGTGGTAGGGTCTCTTGCTTGGAAACTTGAACTAACTCCTTTTTAAGTTAGGTACCTATCTGCTGAGTTTGTGCATTCATTTGTCCCAAAGCTATTTATCAAGGACTTAGCACAGACCACTCATTCAGCTGGCAGGACGAAGACAAGGGAAAGAAATGCGATGGTATTATCACTTGCTATTTTGTTGCCCGGTTATGTCCAAGGGCTGGGGATAAATTCTTGCACTCCACCCAGTAAGGGCTAAGGGGAAGACTTTATTAAGAGAAACACACAAAGTAAGGGTCAGCCAGAAGAGACACATCTTCTCAACGTCCCATGGAGAGGTATACGAACACTGTTTAGGAGACGGGCCCAGGGAAGGAGCAGCCTTCCACAGGGGGACTATGGGTCTGTGGGAGCTTCAGACAGACCCAGACCCTCCTACTGGAACAAAGCAGCTCTTGGTCCCATAGGAAGTGGAGAAGTGATTGGCCAACCATGCAGAGCAAGCTGCTGGCACCAGGGCACCTCCTGCTGCCCCTGCAGATACTTCCTGTTCTCAGTCACGGCATCCTAAGAAAACAGAGTTGTGTATCCAAAAAACTACTGTCCGCTGGAATTTTTGGCTCTTAACGCTATAGAGCCATGGCCCATCATTTGCCAAGATTTTTTTGAATTCTCTCACCCCAAACTTGCTGTTCTTACAGCTTTGGTCATTGGCACAGGTGACAAATATGTTCTCAGCTTCACCCCAGTGGCCCAAGGAGCCAGCCTATCAGCAGGCTACGGGAAGGGTCCTCAGGACTCTCTGCACCTGGGAAGCCCTACATCCTCAGGTATGTATCTGCCAGATGCGCTATCGGCTCACTCTGCCCCTTCCTGTGGGAATCCAGTCCTTTCTCGGGTGTTTCATCTTCCCCATACAGCTCATGGTGAATTTTCTCATATAAGCAAATTGCTCTCACCGAGACCCTGGAACCTGCCATCCCCGCCCTCTCTCTCCATGCCCTCTCCAGTTTGAACCACCACATGGTCTCGTGACCCATCCTGGGCTTCTAGTTTCTTTTTCTTCCTCATTTTCACTAGAACCAGCACCATCTTTTAAACATCTGACTGAAGTATCATTCAGCACCAAAGAACAGACAGCTGTTCACACTTCCACAGGATGAGCCTCAAAGCCTGATGCTGAGTGAAAGGCGCCAGGGGCAGAGGCCCCACATTGCATGAGCTGTGTTCCCCCTTGACAGCCCCGCGCTCCACTTGCACCAGCTCACTCGTGCATTTCCAGACAGGCAGGTTTCATGTCTCCGTCACCCTGCATCGCTGCCTCCTGTTCTGGCCAAACGTCCTTCTATCATTCAGAGTCCAGCTCACGGAACACCTCATGAACTACGTGCTTAGCTGCATTGGTGGTTCTTTTAACTCTGTTCTCCTGTCCCTTCCACTAAAGCACATTCATGCTGGAACACAGCCACTCGCCTCCATCTCGTGGATGGAGTGTCACTGACTGGGGGAGAGACTGTGAAATGCTCTTTTGTGCAGCAGCTCATGCATGCATTCATTCAACTCCAACTTCTACTTGGGGTGGGCTCTCTCAATCCTGGCACTACTGACTTGTTGGAGGGTTAATTCTCTGTTGCAGGGCCTCTGCCCTATGCACTGCAAAAAATTAAGTGGCATCCCAGGCCTCTACCCACTGGATACCAGTAGCTCCCCCACCCCGCCCCATATCTCTCCAGTTACCCAAATGATCTCCAGAGAGAACCACTGGTTTAGAGCTTTCTCATGACAAGAGAAGTGCTTAGGATGTTTGTTATGTTCCTTGGAATAGATTCTGGGACTAAAGACAGAACTCCAGCAGTCCCCTATTAGTTTCTACTCGCCAGGCTGCCCTTGTGACTGAGACTGCTGGTCGACATCAGAGCACAAGCGCAGTCTCATGGATTCATTTCATCTACCAGCCCAGGGAGCGCGCCAAGCCTCACAGTCTGCCAGAACTTTACTTGAGTGTTGATTTGTCTTAATTTTGTCCTCACATTTTATGTTTTAAAACCTGCACCTGGGGCCCTCCCTGGTGGCGCAGTGGGTTAAGCAATGCACTATGAAGCAAACCGCAGCTACTCAGCACAAGTGTGATCCATGCCGCGGGCCAGGGAGGGGACCCACATGGTGCAGCAGACCTCTCCTGCCTCGCCTGCTGCTCCCCTCAGCAGTGTATTTCAGTCGATCTGACTGTTCTGTGCCCCATTCTGTCTGGTGAATCTTCTCATCCCCCACACCTCTGGCCTGTACCCCAGTGCTTGTAGTCATAAATAAATAAAATCTTTAAAAAAATAAATAAAACCTGCACCCTGGTGGGAGAGACCAGAATACAATGGGAGTTTAATGGTGCTGCTTTCTCGCCTCACTGTGCCACAGGCACTAGCTTGTCCTTTCCTCCTTCCCCATTTGGTTTGGAACATCGTTTTAACAAAGCCCTTTCTTAGTCCTTGGAGTCTTCTCGAGCCCAGTCGTGGTGCCTTTTGGAGGTTTGGTCAGCAGACACCTTCGGACAGGCTGGGGCCGGGAGCCTTTGTCCTCTGTCTTTTTGTGGCCTCCTTCTGACGTTTGTCCTCTTAAACACCTGCCTTGGCCTCCTCCCCTCCCCCTCAGTGGTATTCTGGGAAGCCACAGTGTTTCTGTAGTGGTCTCTCAGGAATGAATTATTGTGTTTTCTCAGAATTTTTGAAAGCCTCCATTCTTCTTGAACCATCCTTCTGGTTTTAGAGTTCCCATCTCTGCCTGTCCTGAAACCAGCTTCCTCAGCTCTCTAAATTTGTTTGTTTTAATATGAAATGTTACATTGGAGGCAGATTCAAGCAGACAGTCTGTCTCCAAAACCTGCAGGCTCCCTCACTCTGCTTTCAGGTCTCCAGGCTTCCAGGCTTGCTTTCTGGCCTATCACATTGCCATAGCACACGTCTCTCCAGACACAGAGCCTGGGAGAAGGGTTTGGGTGTAAGTCGTTTTTTTAGGAAAGTGACCCCAGGAGCGATCAGTAGGGGACCAGCACGGTGTAGTAAGAAGGGACAGAAGCTCACAAAGTGTGGTATCATGTGAGTTACCACTGTGGTCACTGAAAGCTTAATCCCATCCGGGCACCTGAGAGGCCTGGGGGAATGTTCGGACAGGAGGGAAAGGAAGGGGTATTGACTCAGCAGCTCCTCCTCGGTGGCTGTGGGCTGCTCCCAGAGGCATCAGTTCTGCCTCTTCCAGGTGTTCTTCCTAGACCTTTGGCCCAGGTGTACCCTGGTGGAGCTAAGTCCATACCAGCCTACATCCATTCTGAATTAACAGCGATGTTGTCAGGGTCCCTTCTCTTCCATTTCGGCATTTCTGTGGTCACCAAAATTATGTCCTTGGAAGCAGTTGTTCTTGTTTCTCCACTTCTGAGAGAGTAAATCATCAATGAGGGCTGAGCTCTACGTTTAGCAGAATGGAGATTCTCATGGCCTCCATGCCTGCTCTGTTCAAACTTGGTGATATTTGTGAGCAAAGTCTAACTCTCTCTACCTTCTGGGCTGGGCCAAAGTGGGGAGACCCTGCATAGTAAATGGGGGAGTCCTTCAGCCTCCTCCTCAGGAGAGCAACCAGAAAGGCACCCAGGGTCCTCGCTGCTTTCTGAAAGTACAGTGCAGAAAATGCACATCTCCTCATCTCCCCATGGGTGGCATTGGGCCCACACGTGACCTCTCTTTTTAGCAGTTCCACTATACCCTATACCTCAACAAAGGGCATTTCCCTGTGACTGGTGGCCCCAGTATGGAAGTAAGTATGGGGCCCTATGTGGACACTTCATGTTTTATGTTGCCAAGACTGTGCTTGAAAAACTGTCCCTTTTCCATTCTTTCTCTCCCCTGTAGGGAGATGAGACAAGGTTCCACCCATCTCAACCAGAGTGGATACATGTCCAGGCTGAACCTCGCAAGACACCCCAAACCCAAGAGATTAGTCGGGGAGTATGAACACCATGCACAGACACCCAGAGTTCTTTCCTGACTCTGCGTGCACATGCAGAACTTAGGAGAGAAATACCATCACCCCAGGGTGCTAATGCACCAGGGCAGGAGGGTGCCTGTGGCCCCTCAGCCTGATCTCACTCCAGCAAAGCAGGACGATAAGTGGGGAGCCAACCAGCTGCTGTCCAGTGCTCTACCCACTGGAAATCAGAGGGCTAGACCTGGGTTGGGGATGTTGCTGCTCCTAGGCCAGGAGAGTACCCTGAGGCCCTCCGGTCAAGACTGAAAAAAGACTCCAAAGACACTGGTGAGGGCAGGCCAGGAGTCAGCTTTTGCTGCTTAGCCAAAGAACAAGGAACGAGAGCTCCAGGGAGACCTCTCTGGAGATGAGAGACTCTCTGGGGGTGCTGGGGCTTGGGGTCTATATAGGTTTTAGGACTGAAGTTTGAGAACAGAGAAGTGAAACTTTATTGGATGAGAAGGCAAGGAGGATGGGCATGGCTAAAGTCCATTGGTGCTAATTGTGGGGCCCGCCAGCTGCAGCCCGGTGGTCAGCAGGCTGGACCTCCCCAAGGTGACCATCTCACGGGGGCTGTGGGCCCCCAGCTCCAGTTTGAACCTGTGTGGTCTCCATGTCTGTGACTCTTTTCTTCGGGGTCAGTTACTTGATAGCTCAGGAATGGGAAAGACTTTTAAGGAAAACAATGGGCCAAGGAAATTTATGATAGCAGGTGTCCAGGCCTGGAGTCATCAGGCTTTTTAACCTCTTGTTTACCAGCCCAAAGCAATAACAAAACTGAACAGCAGATTTTTCTTCTTGAGTTCTGTCCCGAGGCCCTTTCTGTTTCACTCAGAGGTAACTAGAGATACCTGAGGTGGACCATGTGGCCGCCAGCCTCTCCATATCCCTCCTCTCTTGTTTCCTCACCTCTAAGGACAGAGCCGTGACTGTGGGTGACCGAGGATGTCTGTGGAGTGAGCTGTAGCTGCACATTCTCCCCAGCGCTGGTCGGCAGTAAACCTGGCTCCGGGCAGCCATCAGAAGCATTTAAACCAACAGACCGGAAGTTCACTTGGAGACTGAGTGAGCTTAAAATCATAGACCCCGACTAAAATGAAATACAAATGGGACGCAGACAAGACAGTGTCTGGGTTCAGGCCTGTATCTGTGTAAGGCCGGGTGAGCCACTCAGCTTAGAAGCCTGGAGTCAGTAGCCTCCCACCAAGCCCTGCCTCCTGCGGCCGTGGCGGCTGCTCTGGGGGCATCACTCAGCTCGCCTTCTAGCCCCTCCTGGGCCTGCTGCAAAGTCTCGGCTGTGCGCAGGAGACAGGACTTGCTTTCAAATCCCAGATTTGCCACTTACTAATTGTGGGAACCATAAAAACCTGAACCTCGGTTAGCTAACCTGAAAAACGTGGGTAATGATCCTCATAAAGCAATTGGACAGGGCTGGCTTGGAGTACCAGCTCAAGGATGATGGGTAATTCTCTCATGCTGGAGGCTGGCGGTGTTTTTCTGGGTGGGAGGGAGACAGAGGTGTTTTATGCCGTGGTGGGCCACGCTGAGGCTCTGCGGGATGGAAAAGCCCAGAGGGGAAGAGACGGTCTGGTGTCCTCTGCTCCACAGGCTGGGGCAGCACGCACAGGTCAGGACGCACAGGCTCTCCCTTTTCTACCAGGGTATTCATCTCCTGAGGCTGGTGTGAGGCTTCAGGTGTAGCCTTCCCCTGATTTCTCTTGTCACCTTTCCCGAGAGGACCTGTGACTGAGAGGCTATGCTGTGCTGAGCATGCAGCTCTCTGTGACTCTGTGCTCCCATCACTGGATTGCAGTGGACAATGGGCTGGGCCAGTGGGAGACAGACAGACAGACAGGCCAACGACAGGATAAGCACTACTGCCATGCCCAGATCACTGGGACGGGGTAGCAGAGTTAGCTTGGAAGTGTGAGTGAAGCCACCTGATGCATGAGGTGGCTTGTGGACTCAGAACTTTTCCAGGGCAAATGGTTAGCTGCAGAGTGGGCCAGGAGTGGGCCGGCAAGGAGGAAGGGGGCAGGAAGGGCCGATACCCAGGACCGAGTGTGCAGGCTGATGAAATCGTTTATCTGATAGTCTAGAGGCCAGAGTATCTATTCTTCAGAGGTCAAGTGGCCTGAGCAGTGGCCAGGCCATGCTCTGGGCTAAAATGCGTGGCCTGAGAAAGCTGGGGTTTGGTCTTGAGGATGGAAACCAGGGAAGAGCTTAAAGCAGGAGAGTTGTGGAGAAAGATCTCTGTTGTAGAAACACCGCTGAAAGACTGCAGATGCCTTGGTTTTGAAAGCAGAAAACCTGGTCAGGAGGCCGTCTCGGTCATCCAAGTAGGAGCTGCTCCAGATGGGGCAGGGAGAGACAGACTGGACAACAGGGAGGTAAGGAGGGGAAGGAGGTGGTCCAGGAGAGGGGGGCATCTAAGGGAACACAAGGCATCTAGCCATGCCTTCCGGGTGGTGATGGTGTGGGGAGCTCAAGGAAATGGAAGCTCAGGAGAAAACTTGGTGACGGTAAGCGTGGTGAATGTTGGCGGACATTGTGTGAAGGCCTGTGTTCCGCTGCAGGAAGTGCTTGGGCAGGGAACCTTCAGGGGTCAAACCCTTGCGGGGTCTGCCTTGTCCAAGGTCACACCCCCTTCCATAGCGGGCACCTATGTCCTTTGATGCAGGTGTCGAAGCTGTGACCATCTTTGCCCACATCAAGAAAGCCTGAAGGGCCACGCTAGCTTCAGTGCCCCTGTAGTGTAGGCTGAGGTTTCCTTTGAACCTGATTGCAGCTCAACATCTCCCTCTGCACCCCCTTTTCTCTTCCCCTCCCTTTCACTGGTTTAGATTTCAAGAGCACATCTTAAAAAATAGTCCGTTCACTTAACTCCATGTCAGAGTCTGCTTTCCAGTGGTCGCCAGTGACTCGCTCTCCTGTGTCCACACCCCTGAGCGGTGCCATGCAGGGGTGCAGTTTATTCCTCCACCCCTTAAATCTGAGCTGGCCTCATGTCTTGTCTCCCTTTGACCAAAGTCATTATGTAGACGTGACTTGCTGACTCTTCTGAGTCCTAGCTCAAGGACACTTGCAGTTCACTTTTGCTACGGGAACCCAGCTGCCAGGTGCACAAGGCCAGGCTGTCCTGCGGGACGAAGGCTGTGTGGAGAAGCACCGAGCTCCCAGCCACGCCCAGCACCATAGCCCAGGATGAGTGAGCGAGATCGCCTTGGATCCTCCAGTGCCCCCGGGGCCGCCCCAGCCAGCGCAGCGTGGACGGGAGACAAACTTTCACTCCTGAGCTGGGCAACTCTGCTGCATAGAATCGTGAGCAATAAAATGATTGTTGTTTGAAGCTCCAGATTTTTAGGGTGTTCTGTGATTTAGCAATAGAGAAGCAGGAGAGCGCCGCGGCTGGTGGTCAGGTCGGTGGCTGACTGTGCAGTAGACAACCTCAGGGGCTGGCCGCCCTGCAGTACCACTGGGTTAAATGCAGCTCTTGTTGCCCCAGGATGAGGCTCTGTTTTGTCATTCCTGAGCCCATCAAAGCTCTTCTCCCTCCACTCCTGGAACAGGGAGATGCCAGCGCTATTACCTGTTAAGCCTCCCTCTGTCTGTGGAGAGAAACAACTTGCTGCCAAAGGAGCAAATGAGCCCAGCCTTCTGCAGAAACATCCATCGTCCCGTGCTGCTCCAGGCAGATTCCCAGCGTATAATTCCCTTCTGCGGGAGCTGGCTCGGAGTGTATCCATCTTCACAAGCTCATTATTCATCTGATTATTTTCATGCCATCCCAGTGGGGAATAAAAGGCATCAATAAATCACAACGTTGCTGCAGATTATACTAAATGACCTGGGCAGAGTGCTGGCTGTGCCCGTCTCTGTGACCAGGAGGGCCAGGGCCCCTGTGCGGGGCATTCCTCCAGGGCTGTGGAACGTGGCCCTGTGCTTGCTCTGGATGGGCACCAGCCCTTCGCTTGCCCCTGATAGCCTTAGTGTCATTGCCATTCATGAACCCAAGAGCCCTGGCCTTGTCAGAAGGGATGAATACAGCCTCCATATTGGCTGTTTAATAGAGTGTGGGCTGCTTGACTTTTTTTTAAAGCTTTGGGCTCCTTGTCTACACAATGTTCAGAAAACCTTGTTATGGGAATAAGATGAGAAAGTGAAAGTGCAATCTGCACACTGAAAAGCGCCACACAAGCACATGGGTGGCATCATTATGGTCATTATTTCAGAGTAAATGCAACATGTGGAAGGTAGCATGGGAGAGATGCTCGAGATTGGACACCGAAGGGCCATGAGCCATCGCATGCAATTTCTTAACTTCAGATTCCTCGTGTTTCAAATGGACCCAGCAGTATTTTCCCCATCAGTTTCACAGAGCTATTGTGAGGCTTGAATCAAATAACAGTTAAGGGAGCCCTTTGGCAAAGCATTAAGTTGTACAAATGTAACATTCTTTACAGAATCATTCCTTCTCTAAACTGTTTTGTATTTTGCCAGTTTTTATATTTCTTCAGTTTTCAGTATTATCGAGAGTCTTCCCTAAGACTTCCTAAGATATTTAAGAAAATTGAGGCCAGTTGATTTTTTGGAATGAAAAGGAAATTCACTGCATTACTGAGGACTCATCACATTTCAGACATCATTTGTCTCTGTTTTTAGAACGGAGGGAGCGACTGGGACTCCCAGATGCCAAGAATTTGGTCAAAGTTAACAGAGCTGGAATTTGAGCTTAGTTCTGCCCTAAATCACCACACTGAAGACTCAAGATCTCTGTTTTTCTTTCAGCATAGGTGCCCTAAATTACCCACGTTTTCACTGCTTCCTTCTCTCCCCAATCTTGACTTTTCTTATAATAGTTACAACTCTTAGTTAAGATTCATTTATGGATTCAAGTGCCATAGGAAGTCATTGTGACCAAAAAGCCAACAAATAAAAGCTGATTCACAAGGTGGGAGAACATTCCCATGAACGTATTAAATTTACATACCTCAGAACCAAGGGGCTCTTCTATGGAACGTTTGAGAACGTGAGAATGTTTTCTTTTTTAACAAAGGAGGTACTGATCACGTTAGCTGGCATATTGTTCATTGGCATATTATTCAGTTGAAGGGAGCACTCTCCTACCCTATCCTAGTTTCTTAGTATGCTGAGAAATAAGGCAAAAGATTGAGGCTGATAAATACCAAAATAGCTAATACTGGAACAGAGCTACCTCAGCAAGAGGAGCTAACAGTAGCAGTGGTGGTCTTTCACCCTGCTACTTCACCCCAGGCTCCACTCCTTGGAGCCCAGCAACCTCCCTTTTTTTTTTCTTTATTTATATATATTTGACATCAATTGTAATCCCCATGTATTCCCCATCACCATTTCACCAGTGCACCATCACCTCAGTCCCCCGTGCTCCCGTCTGCCCTCAACCCTCCCTCTCTTCCCTCCCTACCAAGTGTCCCCAATTTGTCCTTGTCTTTTTGTTTTTGTTGTGTTATTATTATTCTTTTCCTTGATCCTTATTTGGTTCCCTTACATTCCTCCTAGGGGGGAAACCATCCAGTATTTTTCTTTTGCCTTCTGACTTATTTTGTTGAGTATAATCCCTTCCAGCTACCTTTTATATGTACTTTTGGAATGGTGGAAAGAATCAGTCATGTGTGAGCTATGAGCTGCTTGGTGCTAAATGGTCCCATCAGTCATAAACCTGAAATACTCGTCCAATCAGTCTTGTAGCTGGGGCACCCTGAAAGTGGATACAAACCAGGGCTGGAGGGAGCTAAGAAGACACTGTTCCAGCCTCTGAAGAAAGAAGGGGAAGACTCCATTCCTGGCCTCCAAAGAAAGAAGAAGGAAGAAGGACCAGAAGTCATCCTTGAAAAAAGAAAGAAGAAAAGAAGCAGCATCCAACAGCTGACTTCTGAGGAGGAGAAACCAAAGACCTCTATCAAACTGGGCCTCCAATCCTGTTGCTGACATTACCTGAAAAGAGCACCAAAAACCATGGACCTGGTGTCTCAAAGAGCAGTTTGTTGTTGGTATAGTCCAACAACTCACACAGAGCTGTTAACACTGGGTGTCTCTGACACGGCCCCTGGGGGACCAGTAGTGACCATCACTACTGACCAGTGCTGTCTGGCTCAGTGGACAGGTGACTGGCATTCTGCTTCTTCTTCTTATGGACACTATCTGGGGTGGGTGAGATTGCCGGCCACTTTTGGCAACAGTAAGCTCTGTTTCCCCTCTTTGTAAAATAAACCCCATGGTGGTTGTTCCTGGAGCTTGAGTCCCTTGCAATTGTGACCTGTCCTCTATCAGGCACTGTCCTTTGATTGGCTATGACCCTAGCTCCTTTATGAATGGTGAACTTGATATTCCAATCCTGAGCCTTGGCTTTTTGATAGAGGTACTCACCCAGAAAGAGTGGATTGGAAAGTTTTGCTCTTGGAGGGGCATAACAGAAGGTGTGCTTCCCTAGGGCCATCTGTTCCCAAGAGAAAGGGCAAGTGGCTGAGGCTGCACCTGCCCAAGTTCTCATTTCTAAACGAGTGAGGCCAAAAGTGACACAAAGAATAGTGCTCATCCACGTAGGATGAGCACGCATGAGGAGAGGTTGCAACGATACTGGGGTTTAAAGAAACCTATTAGAATAGCAAAAATGTGGCAGAATTGTCTAGGAAATATATTTTATTGTTGAAGAGGGAGACAAGCCAAGTAAGTCTCTGAGTTGCTAAAACAGGGATTGAAGACTAGAAGATAAATGAACTTTCTCATCCTGTACAAACTTTCACTTAGTAAATGTCAAAACTATTCTTGTAAACCGAGTAGAGAACAAAAAACAGTTGAGGCAGAGGACCCCAACTTGGAGCACCTCTTGTAAGTCCTTGTGAAAAACAATGTCTGGGCTTGATTCTGAAGGTTATTCTAAGAGATGGAGACAGTATGTTTGTCTCAAACTTCATTTGACTCAAGGTTCAAGAAGTGAACAAAGCCACCCCAGGTAGAAAAATTCCACCAAAAGCATATGTGACACAGCTTTTATGTTAAATGGTTGGTTTTGTCTGAATGATACATGTTTGTAAAAGTGAATATAATGACTTCTGTTAATGAAGGACTAGATAATTTGGATTAATTCTCCCACTTAGCACAGTAAGATAAAAAACATATGCAATTAAATATGGTGATGAATGGTGGGAAAGGGGGGTAGGCAGGTAGAAAACTGGAGATGAGATATCAAAATCTGGAACTTTCAGAGTGTGCTCTCTGACCAAAACAGGAGTAAATGAGAAATCAGTAATGGTGAAGCATCAAGAGAAAACCCATATGTTGGAACTTAAACAATACAGTTTTATGTGATTCATGGGTCAAAGATGAAATGCCAAGGACACTAAACCATGTTCCAACTGCATGATAATAAAAATAGAGGATGAAAATGTGCAGATTTAGCTATACTTATGTTTAGAGGGTAGTGTACAACTTGAAATGATTATAATAGAAGAGAGAAAGTGTCTCAAATAAAATGCCCAATGATATTCTTCACACTTGAGAATCACTGTAATCCATTCTATTAAAGAAGAGCAATATGATAATTTCAATAAATGCCAAAAATACATTTGAAAAAATATATTCCTTTATAGTAAAGTCATTACCTACCAAAGATGGGAAACTCCTTAAAACTTCTGTAGGGCATTTATGAAAGAGCTACAATTAATATCATCCTTTCAGGTGAAATGGTAAATGCTTTACCCCTGAGACTGAGAACACGGTAAGGATACAATTCTTATACTATTTATTATTCAATGCTGTACTGGAGGTCCCAGCATTGCAGTAGGTAAGGAAGAGAAATAAATGGTATATTATGAAAAATAAGAAGTAAATTGTCTCTATTTGCAAGAGATATTATTGTTACATAGAAAATTCCTGGTGCCAGTGTCACTAGAACTATAAAGGGAATGTAGCAAATCTGCAGGATGCAAGTATAATACACAAAAATTAACTGCAATTTATATTCTGGCAGCAAATAACTGGAAAATGAAAGACAAAGATTCATCAGCACAATGTCAAAAACATAAAATATTTAAAACCAAATATAATAAAAGAAACTTGCATGCCAAAACTTAAAGAACATAGCTGAGAGAAATTGAAGATCTAAACAAACAGACGTCTATACCATGTTCATAGATCATAAGGTGCTATATTGCTACGAAGTCAATTGTCTCTAAATTGGGATACTGAATCTATAGACCATCCTAAATCTAAGCAGATCTTCTCGAACTAGACGTTGGAAAACTGACTTTTAAGATTTGAAATTGCAAAGAAGCATGAATAAATAGCAAACACAATTTTAAAAAAGAAGGAAAGAATTGGAGGACAAACTAATTTCAATACTTAACTATAAAGTTATAATAAATAAGACAGTGTGGTAGACAAACATATAGATTAGTGGAGCAGAAGAGACTCCAGAAATAGAAACACATAGATGAGTGACTGCTTTTTAAAAAAGCTGCCAAGATAATTCAATAGAAAAAGGGTAATCTTTTTAACAACTATTCCATACTTATGTTAACCCTCACCAAAGTGTATACTTAAAATAGATCCTTATATTGAAAATATATTCACTTCTATTCAAAATACATTGAAAAACTCTTACAAATCAATGAAAAAAAGCAAACATCTAATGGAAAAAATGAGCAGGAGTCTAGAATAGACACTTATATATATCTCATAAATATATGCAAATATGCTCAATCTTGTTATCAGGGAAATGCAATTCTAAACCCAAATGAACTTCTCCTATGCATCCATCAGAATGGCCAAAATAAAAAGACTGGTGATACAAATTATAATGTTGGGGAAAATATAAACTGGCACACCCACTTTGGAAAACAGTTTGATTTCATTTACCAACCTTGAAGACACACATATACTCAGTGACTTGGCAACTCTGTCCTTTAAGCATATACAAATACACATGTACAGATACATACATTCATACAAAATCGTGTAACACGTGCACTAAGAGACATAAGCAGGAATGTTTACAGCAGCATTATTCATGAGTCCAAATGGACAACCCAAGTGTTCCCCAACAATAGAATGAATAAATTGTGAGTTATTCATACAAAGTAATTCTCACAGCAAATAATGTGAATAAGCTACCGCTTCATGCAACAATGTGGATGAATCTTGCAGACATATGTTGAATAAATAAAGCTGGACACAAAATCAAACACTGAATGATTCCATTCATATTGTTAAAAAAAAAGGCAAAACTAAATGATAGTGTTTAGCGAAGCATGCTTACTTGATAACAACACTTTAAAGAATCAGGAAAGTGATTACCATGTACATCTGTGTATCAGTCAGCATTCCACAAGGAAAGTGGAAACCTGTGACTACTGTGGGTGCAGGATTAAGTAAGGAATCAGACCTTATGTAGTTGTGGGAGAATCTGGAAGCATAGAGGTTCAGAAAGGGAAGTTGGCGGAGATAGAAAAGCTATTAATCAACCCCCTGAAGCACTCTTTGGCATGACGTAGACATTCAGAGCTTTCCAGGAGAGCCAGAAAGTAGGCAAGTGCAGCTGCTGGCCTGGGACTATTGGAGGGAAAAAGCCTATGGAAGGTTAGTGCCTCTGGAGCTGCCATATCTGAGAGTTTGCAACTGACTGGTTATGAGATGGGGTGCTATTGGCTCAGCCGTTCAGGGAAGTGAGGACAAGCTGGGTCCACAGAGCCCTGTACATCTCAGCACATATAACCATGACAACCTTCAGAAAGTAATAGCTGTAATTCTGCCTTCCAAATCTGGTTGAAAAAAACAAATGGGGGGCGGGGAGGAGCCACTTCTCACTGATTTACTCATTAGGTACTTCAGGGATCCCAGGAGGCCTGGCTCCAGCTGGGCTACGTTGGCACAGCCCAAACCCTCAGTCAGCATGGAGGTGATGTGTGCAGGGCAGGTAGGTGTTAGTAATATACGGGCGCACCAGGTCTTCTGGGGCCATCACTGGATGGCTGTTGTCCCATCTAGTCTTCAGCCAAAGGCCCGCAAAAGGGGTCTTTCTATTCTTGCTCCCCCCAGGCTCTTGTTAATCATCCTGTGGTTGCATGAGGGAACTGAGAAATGCTGTGGACACCATCTGCCTAAATGTTCCATATAACCTCGGTTCTGTGGGATCTTGCCATGTTCTTTTTCGTGCCTTTGGTGGTCACTGCAGGGGTGCTCCCTGTGGAGCTGCACGTTTTTGTTTTGAGAAGTGAATGTATGTCATGTTACAAAATCAAAAAAATTTTAAAGCAACTATGGCATGCCCCTTTCCCTTCCCACCTTCAACTCTGAAGCAACTCGGCCATTTTCTGCTAGTTCTTTCTGGAGAGGAGATGGCAGCAAAACTGCAAAGAAAAAAAGGGATTTTACCTTCTGACTTTTACATTTCAAAATTTAAGCCCTTCAGTTAATGGAAAATTGCAAAGCACTATACTATATAGACAAATGTCAATAGTGGACTTGGATTAAAGGGAAATCCAGACACAGACATTAGTTGGGTAAATCAAACAGTGTTTACTTATCTAAAGAAAACAGAAGGAGGCCCCGCCATGAGCACACAGGGCAGCGCCATGAGCAGTGTTATTTGGGACGGGGGAGGGGACACACAGTTGACTCACACTTGAACATGGTAATGTCTGAGTGAGGGTCACATCAGGCTTTTTTGAAGCTCAGCTGCCCCCATTTGTGCAGCTTTATGTACTGTAGATGAGTGTAGTTCTATTGACTGAGACCAGTGCTGCTGCTTTATCTACTTAATAGAGGAAGGCACTTTCATGTTTAAAACTGTGGCGGTTCTACATGTGGGTGAGTGTGTCCTGTGCCAGAGACCACCTCATCTGACACAGAGGCCCTCATTGACTCAGGATTGTCTATATGTGATGTGGTCACAAAGGCATATAGCATGATTCAGTCCTCTTAGGCACAAACACAGTCCTTTGCCACTCTTTGCCTCCCACTCTGCAGCAGCCCATCTCCGTGTCCTGGTATCTGTCTCTCAGAATCATGGTAGCAGGCCCTAGGACCAGGTAGAGGACATACTAGTTTCCCCCTGCTAAATCAGAGTGTTCCTAAGAAACCTCCCCAAAGCCATGATGGTATAAAGTAAAGCAGCAATTCATTTATATGGAAAAAATGTTGAGCATTTCCAGACCCACAAAATAACCTAGCAAACCATAACACGTACAAAAACAAGAATTACACTAACGTATAGTAAAGCAAGAACTGGATGATAAATCCATACCCTGTATCAAGTAGTCTCCAGGGAAGGAGCTGGGCCACTCTCGCTGCTCAGGGTGGGTATTGCTTCTAGAACAGTGGCTGCAAAACAAACACTGAAAGATATTTTCCTTTTTCATCTTTTGTCATAAAAATGAAAATCCTCCTTGACTCTCTTGCAGTTATCAAAAACCGGTACTAATGCAGGTCTTTCATAAATGTGAAGTGGTATAACTCAAACTTTGAAGAAGTGGGGGGGGGGGGTGCCTGTGTTATAAAGCATATACAAGAGAGATGAGTTATTTGGAAGAAAACATTATGCCTTCCCTGTCCTCCAACCTCCAGATAAAACACACACACACACACACACACACACACACACGGTCAGCATCCGATATGTTCTATTTCTTTTTTATTTATTTTTAAAGATTTATTTTAGGGCCTCCCTGGTGGTGCAGTGGGTTAAGCAACGCACTATGAAGCAAACCGCAGCCACTGCACCATGAGTTTGATCCCTGCCGCCGGCCAGGGAGGGGACCCTGTAGCAGACCTCTCCTGCCTCCCCCTCTGCTCCCCTCAGCAGTGAATTTCAGTCAGTCTCCCTGCTCTGCTCCCCACTGTGTCTCTGGTGAATCCTCTCACGTCCTGCAACTCTGACCTGTACCCCAGCTCTTGTATTAAATCTTTAAAAAAAAAAGATTTATTTATTTATGCATACAAGAACTGGGGTATGGGTCAGAGATATGTGGGGTGAGAAGATTCACCAGAGACAGAGTGGGGAGCAGAACAGGCAGATTGATGGAAATATACTGCTGAGGGGAGCAGCGGGCGAGGCAGGAGAGGTCTGCTGTGCCGTGTGGGTCAGCTCCCTGGCCAGGGATCCAGCTTAGGCTGCAGTGGCCTTGACAGCTTGATAGCGCTGGGACTTTAACCCCTGAACACCAGGGAGGCCCTGATGGGTTCTTTTTCTTAGGCCAACTCTGATTAACACACAAAGTACCTGTTGGTGGTCTCAGGGTGAGGAGAATGAACCCTGCTGAAGCCCTAATAGAACTGTGGGATCTGAGGGTACAGGGTGCAGGGTATTGTGCCCAGTTTTCCTGGCAGGGCTTTGAGAGGTGGCAAGATCCCAGAGAACAACTTAAATGCTTGTGTGGGGCATCTAGGCAGACAGAGCCCCACAGCATTTCTCAGTCCCTTCAAGCAACCACAAGATGATTGACAGGAGCCTGGCAGGAGCCTGAGTAGAAAGAGCCTTTTGTGGACCCTTTACTGAAGACTAGATGGGCAATACCATCCAATGATGTCTGCCAGTCTCGATGATACTGGCTTACTAGAAGCCTCGGTTCTCTAAAAGTCATATTGAACTCAAACGACACCAAAGAGGAAGTGGGAAGAGCCCCAAGTTAACTGAAATTAAATTTCTGCTACCCCGGTTGAAAAGGGATTCACAAAAGAAATTTGGTTCAGTTTTGGGATACTAGAAAAAGTGTCTTCTTTGCACAACTGGACTTGTGAAATGCAATTTACAACCACTTTGTAAACAGTTGCTTTTATTTGCTTATTTTGAAAATAAGTTTTAACATTTTTGTGGGACATGAAACAAGAAGGGTCAACAAATAGACCCTTCATTTGTAACTTACTGAGTGCCAGGACAGTTGTGCATTGAGTGGCTGGCTTCGGGTTTTGAAGTACACAAAAAGTAGAATCTAAAATTGACATAGAAGAATAAAGGTCCCCCAACAGCTGTCAAATTTGAAAAACAAAAGCAAAAAGGAGAATTTTATTTATCAGACAGGAAAATTTAAAAAAATATTGCAAAGCCATGGGGTGATTTCTGTGCTGGGAAAAAAGGGAGAATCTAAGAACAGACACCATACATGGAAAGGGTCCCACAAACAATGAGGGAATGCATAAGGGAACCAAAGGAGAATCAAGGAAAGGAATAAGAACAACAACAATAATAACAATAACAGCAATAAAGACACAGAAACCAAAAATGAGGAGTCAAGGACAGACTGGGGACACCTG
>JAGFMF010012177.1:4148555-4182781 GCA_019455555.1 Galemys pyrenaicus | reverse complement strand
GATGGTGCACTGGTGAGATGGTGATGGGGAATACATGGGGATTACAATTAATGGCAAGTATATGTAAATTTTAAAATATTTTAATAAAAAAAAAACAATGAGGGAATGAAGTTGCTTATTAAGTAGCCCTAGAAAACTCTAGGAAAAACTAGAAACCTTAAGAAAAGCAACAGAATTCCTATTTCTTACCTTACACAAAGGTGAACCCCACTTAGACTTGACTAAATTAGAAAGGTGAAACTATAGAATGAACAGGCAAAATTGTTGAATGATATTTTTGCAATTCGGGGATAACCAAAACTTATTAAGATCTTCAAAACTTCACTTATTAGGGAGAAAAATTATGCATTTGAGGGTATCAAGATGAAAGATTTTGTTACATGGCCTTTATAAATGATGTTAAAAACCAGATGACAAATTGGAGGGTGTTTTTTTATAATGTTAGGAATTATTGAGACAAATTAACATTGTTGACTATGAACCCCAAATCAGATAATAGCTATGTATAACCATTAAATTTATTGAGTGGGGAAATTATGTTCTGGTTTGTGTAAGAGAGTTTCCTTTATTTTTAGGGAATTTACAATGAAATATATAGTGCTTAAGTATTTGAATGTGTTTAGTTTCTTTTACTTACTTTTAAGCATTCCAATAAGATGTATGTCTATATCGATGCTCTTAGATAAATAAGCAGATGTGGAACAGTTACCACCAATCAGTAAACAGGGTGCAAGACCATGTGACCTTTTTGCTAGTTAAAAAATTTTCAAAATCAAAAGTTGGAGAAAATAGCAACATGGTAACATTTAGAATGCACAAAGAACTCTTGGAAGTCAATAATAAAAATATGAAAAACAGAGAAATGTGGGCAACTGACGTTACAGGCACTTCACAGAACAGGAACCTGACTAGAACCATTACATGAAGACACGCGCACGTCACTGATCATCACGGAAGGGGAAACTAAAGCCAGCAGGAGGCACTCATGCGCCCAGCAGGCTGATGGCGAGCAGGACTAGGGCTGGGAAGCCCGGGGAGCCAGGGGCCAGTGCCATGCTAGCCCAGCGGTCTCGGAGTGCAGCTGGGCCGTGCAGAACGAAACCAGGCAAGCAGGTATCCTGGGTCTCTGTCCTCTGCTCTTGGATTTCAGAGTGGAGATTCTTATGGGAACGCACACACACTAAATTATCCTTTATAATCTCTAGCTCATCTGAGAGAGGAGGTAAATCCATGTTTGGTCCGTCACAGAGGATTGGATCAGGCAAAAGAGGTAGACACTGAAGAGTCTACTTCTTTCCAAGTCTGTTGGAATAAGAAGGCAACCTGCCATGTTGAGCCCTCCACCCCTCCCACCCCGCGCAGAAACACAGAAGGGAGGGGGCAACTCCTAGAAGTATTTAGGACTGACGGTCTGAAACTATTTTGGTATAAGGACAATTAATAGTTAGATTTATTGCATGCTTAAATGCCTGAGGTTTACTCTAGCTACTTTGTCATTTGCAGCTAGTAGGCTCACTAACACCCAGGAGCCAAATGAGAGATAATGCTTACCGCAAATGATTAGATACACACTGGAGGAATTCTAGGCAGAGGACTGTCTAATGGGGTTATTTTGCACGGGAAGTAGGGGTGCTGGGTGCTCCATGGTGTGTCTTGTGTAAGATTGTATGCATGATCTAAGAAAGATTCTCAGAAATTCTGAGACTTCTTTTTCTTAAGAGAAAATTGTCTCCTAAAAATAAATACCCATTGTTTGAATGGATGCTGGCCAGATCTGAGCAATATATGTGAATTGTTTTCATGGGAGACGAATATGTGTTCATTTATTGAGTAGGAAAAAAATCCCTCAAGTTTTTAAAAATAAATGAATCAGTTCTGTTTGCAGGTGTGGATTGTCATTTCCCCAAAGGAAGTAAGATTTCCATGTCTTTGTCTCTCTTGATGTAAAGTAAGGGACTGATATCCAACTTGCTGTGACCAAGGATTAAGGCATCAAAGGAATCTTTGCTCGTTCAACTATGCAGGGACAAAACTTTGGGAAGGGAACTCTTTTTGAGCAGTGACTGTCTTTTTAGAGGAACCTGTTCTGACCTCTTTAGACTTTTAGGGAGAGTCTGCGTGAGAGGGAGGGATGAACTTGGCTTGGTGGGCTGCCCATTGTCAGGAGCTGGCTCGGCATCCGTAAGGCCTGCTTTGTATTTCCCACACATCCCCTCATGGGGCAGGCATCACCCCCCTCAGCTTATAGATGAGTCTGCTGCGATCTGGATGGATTAAAGAAACCGGCCCAAAGTCACACAGCTAGTTAATGAGCATGCCGGGATTTCAACCATTTCAACCCCAAGTGGAATTCCTACCACTCTGGGCTGCTACATTCAACAAAACAAAATGCAAAATATCTTGAAGCTTTCTGCCAGGCCTCAAATAAGTTTCCATCTAGATTTTCTAAGCCCCAGCCCCTCATAAGATGCTGTGGCACCCCGAGGTTGCCAGCAGCAAATAGCTGCAGGCACAACCACTGTTCAAATTGAGTCTGTAAATCTCAGGTCATTCATGTCTCCATTCCACATGCAGACTTTATTAATATCCCAGTTTCAAGTTCAAAATGTCATGGTGCTGAGAAAAAAAAAAATGAAAGAGCCCTATAGCCATTGGCGCTCACAAGTGAGGTTCAGCTGCCAGGGGACACAGACCAGTTGCCCAAAGAGATGATGAAGGAGGAGATGTGGCCTGCCTTCCAAGCCCTTCGAGGCAGTGATTTTGAGGCTGTTTGCCTCTAACCTTTCAAAATTCCTGCTCTGCGGGGCAGGAAGCGGCATCAACTGGAGATGAAGGTAGATGAAAAGTTGAATATTCAAACTGACATTCACCAAGAATGATGAGAGAGGGAGCGTTAATAGCAGAACAAATGATTGTCCTGAGAGAAAATGTCAGGCGGGCTATTTTTTTCTTGAACTTTCATTCTTCATCACTCCACCGTCCACCCACACACACTTAAAATTTTGGCTTATTTGAACTTCAGGAGAGTCACCAGTCCGGCAGGAAGAAATGAAATTAGGAAGTTTCCAAAGCCTTGGTTTTCAGGCTAATAAATCAGTCGAATGAGAAGGCATGGGTGAAAACCTGCAAGGGGCCAATTTTAAAGTGACCCTTTCTGCCTGTGTCACTGTTGACTTTGATGGGTTTTGGGATCAAGGCTGAGAGTCTTTTCTCAACTTTCTTGTGTGTGCTCTGAGCTCTGGCCGATCCTGAAGTGGGTTCTGTGTAATTAGGTCCAACAGAATTGCTCTGTTTCCAGAGGAGATGTTTGTTTCAAACAGATCAGCTTTGTAAGGATGTTGCTCAAACCCCGGCTGGCTTATTAAGAGATAAGCCAGTGTGAGTCTGTGTGAAGTCGGTTTGTGGCTCATTTGGCTTTGCCTGGTGTTGGATTCTGTGTGATTATGGGACCCCCCCCTTTGGGTTTTTTTCTCCAAAGAGGGAAATGACTCATGTGCAATATTCTTATTATTTACACGAGGGTGGCAAGGTCTCATAATGAATGATCCAAATTGAGGCTAGCTCTGCTGCGGTTTGTCTGGGCTTTTCTGTGTGACCTGGTATACAGTAGTTGCTTAATAAATGTCAAGTGACTAGATGATAGGTAGGTAGGTAGGTAGATAGATAGATAGATATTGAATATAGGTAGTTAGATCTGACTATAAAAATGTATAGCTTCAATTGGGATCATTCTTTAGCTTGCCAGTCTCAAAAGGCAGTAAGGCTCCTTGCAAGGAGGTGGGCAGAGAACTGAATGAACTACACCTCCTATACTACCTTTTCTGATTTCCATCCTCCCTCATAGTCTAGTTCTTGGAATCTGACTTCTAAATATCAAAGCGCATAAAGAGTGTGAGCTCGGTCTCTGCTCTTTCTCTACCCTCCTCCTAGTTTGAACTCTCCTAATTTTAGGGCTTCTAATCCATATTCTAATGACCCTCATTTTTGAATGTCCAAACCTTTTTCTCTCTTGAGCTTCAGACTCCATGTCCAACTGATTACTTGGGTGTCTGTGAAGCATATCAAACCCAGCATGCCATCTCTCACTTACACCCCAACTCAATAACAGGCAGTGGTATCATCCAGCTGCTTCTGGGAAAGCCCAGGAGACATTCTGATTCCTTATTTCTCAGCCTCTCTGACACTTACTCAGTCATTGCAGCCACTGCTTCTTTCTCCACAAACCTCTGCAGCAGGGGCTGACTCCGACCCTACTAAAGAATCTCCTCCCCCACCTATTTTCTCTGTCATATCAAACTGCTCTTAAATTCCCTGTTGATCTCTGTTTCCTAATTTGTTGATGGTCTCCCCTAAAACACAAGCTTCTTAAAGGCAGGGGCCACATGTGTCTTGTTCCCCTTTGCACCTCCAAGGCTTAGAGTAGGGCCTAACACTCGGTTGTTCAGTAAGTATTTGTCAAGTCAACAAATAAAAGAATAAATGAATGACAAATGATCACAAAGGCCCAATTCAGTCTGAAATTCTTGGTTGGCTCAGAATTATCCCAAATCTGCCCATCCGTTTTCAGGCCAAGCCCCAGAACCTTCAGGAAGCTCATTTTCTCCTCTGCACCAGCCATTTGACAATCACATATTTAAACATTGGCATTCTTACCATTATGCTGACAATTACCTTTTCAGCTAGAGGCTATACTCCTTGAGGGCAGAGCAGTTGAGAGGCTTAGTAATAGCAGGCAGCATTTACAGATCTGCTACTGAGCTGCAGATGGGTGGATCTTCTCCCTAAATCTCATAACAATTTCATCACCATAAACTAGTTACTACCAGATTCCATTTCCGAGGAGGCACAGGGAGGTACATGACTCATCCAGGTCACACATTAGATGGCAGATCTGAGATTCTAAGCCCTGAAGTGAGCATTTGCATCTCTCTGCTCCAGGTCTGGTGCTCTAAAAATGATCGATAGAGTTGTGACGTGAATGAGTGAGGGGATAGGGTGGCAGAAAGAACATTTGGTCTAGAATGTCGCAGACTTGATCATGATTTGCAGCAGCTCAGGGATGGCCCAGCCCCTGTCTGAGTTGAGTCTAGGCCTCCTTGGCAAAGATGATCGTGAAGACTGCAGATTATACTCAGAGACTCCAGGGAGCACCGCTTTCGAGAAAAGCAGCTCTTCTTTCTTTCTTTTTTTAAAGATTTATTTATTTATGCACACAAGAGCTGGGATACAGGCCAGAGTCCAGGGAGGCGAGAGGACTCACCAGAGACAGAGTCAGAGTGGGGAGCAGAACAGGCAGACTGACTGAAACACACTGCCGAGGGGAGCAGCGGGCGAGGCAGGAGAGGTCTGCCACGCCATGTGGGTCTCTTCCCCGGCCGGCGGCAGGGACAGAACTCATGTTGCAGTGGCTGCGGTCTGCTTCCTAGTGTGTTGCTTAATCTGCTGCGCCACCAGGGAGGCCCAGCAGCTCTTCTTTCTTTCTGAGCTTGCAGCAGTACAAGGAACATAGTAAGTGCTCACTAAATGCAACGGACAAATGAAACCTCCCTTAGTCTTGGTAGGTGGATTCGATGGAGTGAGAAATCTGACTTCTAGTTTTAATTAAAGGGAAAACTGAGTAGAGAGGTGGGTTTTGCTTTGGTCCTTAGTGCCCTTGTTATAGGTGGTTCTGGATGGTGGTCAAGAATCATGACACTGCTGAGGCCTCAGGAAGTATGGGAGCCACCATTCAGACCACCTTTCCCTGCTGAATGAGCTGTCACCAAAGACTGGGTAGGACAGTGCTTGACCATCTTCCATGTGTCCATTCAGGTCACTGCAGAGCTGTGAGCCCATTCTGAGCTGATGGCCACAAGCTCTGGGCTCAACCTACAGCATATCCCCTCACCGGCCAGGCAGAAGCAACTTGTCATGGTATCTGGCGTTCATCTTGAGGCTGAGTCCAGAAGCTCCAAATGTAAGTGACCCTGAGATTATAAAATAGCATCAACAATTTCCTGGTAAGCATGACCAAAGGCTACCTCCTTAAGTCCCTGCTCTGAGCAAACACCAAAGAGGAGGCTGGTGGGAGCAGCTGTCTCATTCTGCTGCAGTCTGTACCGAGCCTCCAGGCCTCCTTTGGATTTTAAATACCTCCCTTGGGAGCCTGCCAGATCCCAAGGCAGCAGGGGTCCAGCCCTTTAGGAGACCAGCAAATCATACCAATGGCTTGTCTCTCCTGCTTGGACCTGGTTAAGCCGTGGGAAGCCCTGGAATATCCATAAGTAGGTTCCTCTCTCAATACTCTCACCTCCCATGTATTTCTTCACTTTTCCCTGTCCTTCTTTTCTTTGCCTTTGTGATTTTCATCGAAGAAAGAAATCATTTTGCCCCAGAAAATGCATTTATTGCAAAATGAATGAAAGGTCCAGGCATCTGGCCCCACATGGGGCTCATTTTTGGGTCATTACTTTAGCCGGCTCTGGGTCTGGCCCGCTGGATGGGGAACCTCTCTAGCCAGCATCACACCTGGTTGCAGCTGGGAGGGAAGGGCCTTCCACTTTTCATCTCTGGCCTCTTTGTTATTATTGGAGCCAAAGGTTGGCCAGGGATCAGACAGGGGAGAGGGCCTGGGAACTGGGCCTGGAAACTGTCCCAGAGGCAGGAAGAGTGAGGCTTCCTGGAGGGGTTTTGGGGTGATTGTCCCTCCTGTGTGTTGGCTGTGATCCAGCCAACCGGGAAGGGGTGAACCTCTGTTCTTGAGGTGTCACTGATTATAGGTTCTTGATAAAAGGTCTTCTTAGGCCTTTTCTCTGCTAGGAGATTTTAACGGAGAGATACATAAAGATGTGAAAAAACAAAAAAGAGTTAAGCTCTGAAATCCATATGCAGAATTTCCTGAGTGGGAGATTACTTTGGGGGATAGTTTATAGGTTAGCAGTTACTATTTCTTTAAAAACTGGCTTATTTCTATCCTTTATTTATTTATTTCAATGTAGTTGTGAGAAAAACCAAATTACCCTTTAGCACGCCTAAGAGGATTTCATCTGTCTTATGTTTTGGGATCTGTATGGTGTGCATATCTGGCAATAACCATTCCCCATAAAAATACCAAGGGAGAGCATTTCAGTGGGATTTTAAGCTTATTTAAATTAATTGCAGATTCATCTCACTGCACATTCATTGAGGGGTTTCCTTTTTCATTATTAATATGAGCAAATGGCGAGGGCGCTGCCAAAGTCTGAGAGGAGAAAGTGGCTGCTGTGGAAGTTCCCTCAGGGCAGCAGCCATCTGGGAAGGTCTGTGTTCTTGGTAGACGGGGCTCTGGCCTGCCTCTGATTAAGGGGAGCTGGTGGCCTGAATTGAGAGCTCGCCTGGGGCTCCCGTCCCACATCCTGCTCCCCTCCCATCTCCCCTCCTGCCTGCTGGGCAAACAGCAACACAAGTAGGACAGGAAAGGCACCTTGGGGTCACAGAGAAGTTAAAGAGGACTGGAGATGCTGCTCCAGGGAAACTGGATCGTCCCAAGTAAGTTACGCCTGTTCTCTCGGTTCCACATCTGTGCACTGGGAACTGGGAAGGGCACCCACCAGCAGGAACACGCTGGTCACAAAACCACTCTCACTAAAGGTCTTTGTGAGGAGCAATTACGCCTAGTTCAGTTTCTCTGAAGGTGAGGCCCTGCGGTGCACTTACCAGATGTGGCCCGGGAGAGTCTGCGGGTCCTGACCGTGGAAAAGGCCTTGGTGGGCATCAAAGCCTCGGGGAACCTGGAAGGGTGAGGGGCTTTCCCAGGGTCCTGCAGCTGATGGGGAAGACCCAGGAGCAGGATCCCAGGTCCTGGTCCGAGTCAGTCTCTGTTCCTTGCTGATACTGTGAGCAAACCCCCTCGTAGGTGTGAGAGCAGGGAGCCGCGCAGAGCTGGAGAGCTGGGAAGACTGAAGAGATGGAGAACCTGGGGCGGGGACGGTGCCCTGGTCTACTCAGGGAGATAATTGCATTTTCACTTTTTATAAAATTTGCGATTTTTATTTTTCTGACCTGCCGGTGATTGGTTAGGGGCCCCTTTCTTATTACTAAGCTACAGGTAAGTGGATGTTCTTCACTGGCCAAGATGATTAGTGACGTGGTCTTTCCTCATAAGAATTAGTTCTTAGAATCCTTTTTATTTTAATTATTTTTTTTTATTGAGGTAACATTGGCTAATACCACCCGATAGGTTTTCAGGGGTATAGCGCGTTAGGTCAACACCTGCATATTCTACATCCTAGTTCTCACCATCCTCAGGCTGCTGCTGTCACGAGCACTAGCCTGTAGAAGAGACCAGAGATGTGAACTCAGGGAGACATCCCTAATACCTCCTAGGGTTCCTGACCACCCCCCGCCCCAACCTCTGCTCTACCTGGCTGGCCATTAATGGCGTTTCAGCACCCTAGCGTCGGCGCCTGCTCAGACTCCACATCGAAAATTCCTTGAAAAGTCTGGGTGCACAGTTACCATAGTAACAAGCTGCATGACTCCTCGGGAGTGATTAGCAAATAGTTTATCATATCAACTCGTGATGGCACTTGGGGTCCATTCTCAAGGACATCTCGCCTCCTTTTCCATCCGTGAGCTCAGGTCTGTGAACTGATTTAGGTCTGCGAACCGTGGGCAAAGCCACGCTGTCCCTGTCTGGCAGCTGATGGCAATCTGCTTGCTAGTCTTAGTGGGATTTTCCCTTTTTTTGGTTACATAATTACGCAAGTCCGATAACACTGTAGTCAGCTTTTCATCATGCCCCTCAGAACAGATGATCAATCAGCAATCACAAGATCCCCACAGGGTAGGGCAGCCTGATTGCTACTCCAGCCTTGCTGGAGTAATTATGTCCACCTCGCCGCTGCTGATTAAACGCTTGCCTTAGCATCAGCCTTTCTCGAATCCTGTCATACCCACTAGATATTCTGGGGATCCCAACACCATGGGCAGCATTTGTTACTTTCAACCCCATCCTGGAGAGAACAGCTGTCACCACCACCAAGTTTCTGGTGGTGACACCTTCCCAGCTGTCTTCACTGCCTTATCATATGAGGGGGTGGGTTCTGGTGGCTTTGAGTTCTGTGCTTTTTCACATAGCACATATATTCTAATGTCCTCTCTTCCTGAGATTCTACTGCTTCCTCAGTATCACACCAAACATTCAAGCGTCTCCATCTCCTGGATCACAGGCCTTATTTGAATCAGGCTTGAAAAAGGCATTTTGGTGCCCTAAACCTGGTCCGAGTCTGAGTCAGGACATTGTCCCATGTCATTAAGTGTAAAGACACTTAAGCTTATCTTTAGCCAACTGTAGAGACTCCACACTCTCAGGATCTTCTCCCGTCGTTGCTGGAGGTTTCACCAGCCAGGAACGGCCATTTCTTTGCTATACGAACTATTTCCTCCCAAGGAGGACCTGTATTCCTCAGATGACTCCTGACCTAATACAGCAAAGAGCAGTGGGACAAGATCTTCAGAGGTTCAAGAATTACTGTGACTTGTCTCACCTGTCCCAGGTGAGGGATTAGCACGGTCTCCCAGTCATGGTCCTTCTTCTCTAGCACAGAGGAGGGAGCTGCTTCCCCGAGGACTCAGCTCGGGCTGGCTCACCAAGGACCCTGCCTCGTCATAGGTCCCTGATCTTTTCCTGTGACGTCTGTCACTTTGATATGGCGGCTTTGCCCTCGTAGTAGCACTGCCACCATCACAAATAGATCAGGGCGGGCGGTTCCTGAGTGGCACAAGGGGTTGAGCTCCACACTGTGCAGCTTCTGCAGCCACTGCAGTGTGAGTTTGAGCCTCTAGCCAGGGAGGGGACCCACATGGCGCAGCAGACCTCTCCTGCCTCGCCCACTGCTCCCCTCAGCAGTGTGTTTCAGTCTGCCTGTTCTGCTCCCTGCTCTGTCTCTGGTGATTCCTCTCAACCTCCGTCTCTGGCCTGTACCAGCTCTTGTTTGCATACATAAAAATAAAATCTTTTTTAAAAACAACAACAACAAAAACCCCCAAATAGATCTGGGGGCTGAGTTTTAGCTCAGGAGACCCTTTGGGTAAAAGAGGTAAGAGGATCCACAGAGGTGCTCTGGCTTTCACAATGAACCCTGGTTCGTTACTCTCTGATCTGAGCCTTTATTTCCTCTTTTAAAACCAATTTGAATTTTAGAGTCACAGTAAACTTACGTGGAAAGACCAGAGTTCACAGTGAACCTTTTTTGCAAACTCATCTGCTATCAACATCCCACAGTATTTGGTAAATTTGTTATGATCAAAAAACCTGTATTGACACATCATTGTTGTCCAGTCCATGATTTAATTAAGGTTGTTCGCTCTTGGTGGTACATGCACTGTGGATTTGGGCAAATGCCTGATGTCACGTAGCTGTCATTCTAACATCACACAGAATAGTCTCACTGCCCTAAAAATCATTGCGCTCCACCTATTCACTCCACCCTTCCCCTTTACCTTTGGCAACCAGTGATCTTTTTATTATCTCTATACTTCTGCGTTTTCTAGTGTGTCATATAGTTGAAATCATATATGATGTAGGTTTTACAGATTGCCTCATTTTTACTTAGTAATAGACATTTATGTTACTTCCACATCTGCTTTCAGTTGGATAGCTATTTCCTTTTATTTTTTTTTTTCTGACTTCAAAGTGAAAGAACCCTATTGCACTGTAGTTGGGAATGTAGACTGGTTCATTGTGGTGGAAAGCAGGGTAGAATTTTCTTAAAAGAATAAAAATGGATCCTCCATACAATCCAGCAAGTCTACTCCCAAAACACAAAAATACTAATTTGAAAGGAAACCTGTACCCCTATGTTCACGGCAACACTATTTATAATAATCAAGATGTGGAAACAATATAAGTAATGCAAAACAGATGAGCAGCTCAAGATGATGTGGTACATACACAAAATAGGATACTACTCAGCCATCAAAAAAGATAAACGCACGTCATTTGTAGCAACATGGATGGAGTTGGAAGGGATAATGCTATGTGAAACAGGTTAGAAAAAGACAGCTAAATACCAGATGGTGTCACTAATATATGGAATATAGAGGAACTAAACTAAGAGTAAGAGAGACAAACTTAACTGACTCTTGAAAGCTGACTATAGAACTGAAGTGTGCCAAATATGGAGAGGAAAGGGGAGGGGTGAGCACAAAGATGGAAGAAAGTGCAACGGACTATGGTGGAGGACTAGAGGTGATTTGGTGGGGAGTACCCTATGATGGAGAAATCTGTTGGGGAGCATTTTAATGTTAACAAAATTGAAAGAATAAATTAATTTTCAAACAAGGTCATTTATTTTTGAAATGTATCTTTGTTCACTACAAATATTTATTTATCTTTTTTACGTGGTTGTTTGTGTTTTGGCAGTAACAGTAAGGAGTAATAGTAAGTAACAGTAAGGAGTAACAGTCTATTGTCTAGACATACCATAGTTTATTTATCCATTCTCCTACTGATAGACAACTTCCTTGACCTTTTTCACAGTAGAGATATTTCTTTGACTCAGACTCACCTCTAAATATTGGCAGGTGAATATTGGGGAACTGTGTGTCTCAGTTTCCCATGTAGCCCTGTTAATACAACACACTTTGATAGAGCCCCTACATTATATGGAACATGGTGGAAAGCGAAAAGATATCTGAACCTCTAGTGACAGAATTAATGATCTTAACCTCTAGTAACACAATTTCTCTTAGACTGGCAATTTTCTTTGGAATAATAGCTGTGTCAGTCACTGGAATAGAAGATCAGGGCGCTTGTAGAAGTCGGAGCCTCAGAGGTGATAGGTAAGTTGCCATACAAAAGAACAGAAGAAGAATTTGGATTTTTCTGCTTTGAGGGACAGGCGGGGAAGATCAGAAGAGAGAGAAAGAGAAGAGAAGATCAAGAGGATGTGAAGTGATGTGGTCACACACGGATGTGATCCGCATGTATACCCTGGGGGGTGGAGCAGCTGAAGGACTTCTGAGAATGGGGCTTACTGCTCTATGGGCAGTCATCTGTGGATGCCGGAGTGCAGCATGATCCTGGCCTTACTCTAAAGCAGCCATAGTGAGCATTCTGCCAACTGTGATGCTTTCTGTGAAGGTGTGAAAACAGAAGGCTGGTGGGTTAGCACCTCAGGCTCTAGGATAAACAGCAAAAAGAGCGGGAGCTATATGTCGGTGTTGATCATGAGAATGTGAGCCCACTGGGAACTGGCAGACATCTTGTAGAGGAGCCTTTAAACATCTCCTGACATCTCCTCGAAGAACTTAGAGGAAGTGGTGTGGCATTAGTTATGTTGCATTTGGCTAAAATCAAGAGGACAAAACTCCAAAGAGTGATTTAAACAAGAAAGGAGTTAGTGCAGTGTCTTCAAGGTGTGAGGTGGGATCCAGGCTCTTCTATCTCTTTGCTCTACCTCGGTGCATGACTTCTGTCCTCATGGCAGCATGGTGGCTGATTTTCCCACAAACATCTCCTTTATGTTCCACGAATGGAAGAAGGAAAGAAAACTGGCCAGATGCATATATCTGTCTTCTTTTGCCAGGACTTCTACTAAGCAAGCTTCCCGTGGCCACATCTGCAAGAACTCTAGGAAAGAGAATATCCTGGCTGTGCATATTGCCTCTCTATCCATTAAGGAAGACTTGGGAAGTGGCAATTGGGTAGGCAGTTGGCCATGTCTACCATGAAACTCCTCTAAAATAGTGTTAAGAGCATTGGGAGATCCCAGGGGTGACCTGGGTTATTCGGTGGGTAAGAGTGTCCTTGAGGAGTCCACAACTAAGAGGGAATGGAGATAGGACAATTATGTATTTGGAAGAGCAAGACACTGAATTGTGCACACTGTAAAGGGATTTGAATTTGAGAGGTAAGACAGTCTGGTGAGGAGGGGATGAGAGCTGAAGTTTGTCATGCGGTAGTGTGTCTGTGTGGTCAGGGAGGGGCATCGTGGACTCTCTTGTGAGTGAAGTGTTAGGTGATGTTGGCACAGAGTGTGCAGAATTCAGGTAGTTTTGTATAGGGGCACTCACAGTCTAACAGGGGGAGGTACTGACATCAGCAGGTGTTATCCTTGGCCTGCATCCTAAGGACTCTGGAGAGCCACTGGAGAGTGATAAGCAGGGGTCTGAGCAGGTCGCAACTGTGTGTGGACGAACATTCTGGCAGCCACAGCTGAGTGGGGTGGTTTTGCACAAGTAGGAGGGGAAGAGCCGGGGGGGGATGAAGAGGAAGCCAGTGCTACACTGTGGGAGGAATGGAGAGAAGATGCTCAGAGGCAATTCTGGCTCTAGTTAGTTCTGTTTTGGGAGCACAGACTCAAGTCCTTAACAGTTTTCACTCCATCCCCTTCCTCTTTAGTTCTATGCTGGTGTTCCTTTCATTCTGCACAGTATCTCTGATGCACTCCCTTCTCCAGTATGTTCTGGGTTCTAAAGGCCCCAGAGTGGTCGTGAACCCTTCAGTCAACAACAGAGGGAAGGGTCTATGTAGCAACTGCCTCTCCCTCTCCTGGGTTGTGCTGTTCCAGGACTGCTCCACGCACAGTTTGGTTACAGTTTTTCCTTCCCCTTTCCACATGTTGTCTTTCTTGATGCTTTATGACAGTCATCAGTTCTCCATTCAGGAGTCATTGTCTTTGTTTAGACGTAATTTGGTTGAAAAAATATGTGGAGAAAGTGAACCAGGTGACTTCGCTCTTTTGCCATCTTTCTGGACCCCCTTTCTTTTTTATTATTGAGGTATAGTTGACATATAAAGTTATATTAATGTTAAGATTTGCTATTTGTACATATTGTGAAACAATGACTATGATAAATCTAGCTAGTGCCCACCACCTTACATAGTTTCAAAATACTTTTCTCTTGTGATGAGAACTTTTAAGATCAAGTCTCTAAGCAAGTTTCAAATATGCAAAACAGTGTTGGTAATTATAACTACCATGCGATATTGTACATCACACTCCGTGACTTTTATAAATGGACATTTGTACCTTTGGACTCCCTTTACCCATTTTACCCACCTTCCACCACATTTCACCACCACCCCCCAACCTCTGGCAATCATCAGTCTACTCTCTATATCTATGAGCTGGATATTGTTTCGTTGATAACCTCACATTTATAAGGTTATCTGATATTTGTGTTTCTCTGTCTGACATATTTCACTTAGCATAATCATCTCAATATATATTCACGTTGTCACAAATGGAAAAAGTTCATTATTTTTTAAGACTGATTTTTTTAAGACTGAATAAGATTCCATTGTACATATATACTATACTACATTGTCATTATCTATCCATCCATCAATGAGTGTGTAGGTTATTTTCATATCTTAGATATTGGAAATAATGTTGCAATAAGCATGGAGGTGCTTATCTTTTTTAATTAGTCTATTCATTTTCTTTGACTAGATACCCAGGAATGAAATCATTCATGTGGTAGTTCTAGTCTCAATTTTTTGAGGAAACTCTTTTCCACAATGGCTGCACCAATTTATATTCCCACTAACAGTGCATGTGTGTCCCTGTTCTCTACGTCCTTACTGACACCTGTTATCTCTTGCCTTTTTTATAACAACCATTCTACTGGGTGTGAGTGGTATTTCACTGTATTTTCACTACACATTACTCTCATTATGAGTGATGTTGAACATATTTTCATGTACCTGTTAGCCATCTGCATATCTTGTTTGGGAAAATGTTTAATTCAAATCAACTGCTTTTTTTTTTTAACCACATTGCTTTATTTTTGTAGTCTTGAGATATGTGAGTTCTTAATATATTTTGGATATTAGCTGCTTATTAAATACATGATTTGCAAATATTTTCTACTATTTAGTAGGTTGCTTTTCATTTTGCTGTTGGTTCCCAGCCAACCATAGAACTAGTATATGAAGATGCTCAACATCACCAATCACCAGGGAAATGCAAATCAAAACTAAATGAGTGTCATCCCCTACCATTATGATGGTCATTATCAAGACCCCCAAAATTATAAATTTTGGTGAATCTGTGAAGAAAAAGGAACCCTTGTGAACTGTTGGTGGAAATGTAAATTGGTTCATCCACTATAGAAAACAGGATGGCTGGTCCTCAGAAAGTTACAAAGAGATCTACTATTTTTAAACTATAATTTTTTAAAAAGATTTATTTATTTATGCATACAAGCATGGGGCTACAGGCCAGAGGTGTGTGTGGGAGGGGGGGTGAGAGGAGTCACCAGAGACAGTGGGGGAGCAGAACAGGCAGATCAACGGAAGTATACTGCTGAGGGGAGCAGTGGACAAGGCAGGAGAGGTCTGCCTCGCCATGTGGGTCCCCTCCCTGGCCAGCAGCAGGGATCGAACTCGTGCTGCAGTGGCTGCGGTTTGCTTCATAGTGCGTTGCTCAACCCACTGCGCCACCAGGGAGACCCTAAATTTTACTTCTGGCTATATACTCAGAAGAACTGAAATGATGATCAAATCTGAGAAATAAAAGAGGTGATTGTACCTAAAAGTCATGTATTCTAGATGTTTTTAAACTACGTGTTTTTGGGAAACATATGCTCTAGTATCCTGTTTTGGAAGTCATCTTGGACACGTGATCTGCCAATCCTTGAGCGTTAACCACCAACCAGTTTCATGGCCATATGATCATTTCTTGGAAGAGAGAAACGGAGGAAAAGGGAGCTATCACCGCCCCAAATTTTGCATTCATAAAATCAGCATTCATATCAGAGATCAAATGCTGAAGCCAACAGTTCTGAGGCAAAAAGTAGGTCAGGGCTGAGCCATTAGCTTAAGACAAGTTTTCTATCTCTCGTTTCCTTGAGGAAAGAGACAATGTCTAAATGTGAGCCTTTGGTAAACCAGGGCCAAGAGGGCCGGATCTCTGCTAAAGAGCCATCTTTGACCAGCCATTGCTTGGGAGCAGACCCCAGGACCCCACTGAGTCCTGGCAGCCACACAGCTTGTTCAGGGACAGAGGAACTGAGGAGGAATCTCAGCACCTTCACACAGACCCTGGTTCTGGAAGAGGCGTCCTGCCTATGTGCAGGACAATGGCTGGTGGGGTCCCCGATAGGGTCAGAGCCAGAGGGCGCCTGAGGCTCTTGTGTTTTGGGGGCCCAGGGAACAGGTACTGACAGTCCCTGGACTGTCCTGTGGATGCAGGGCACTACACACATGGCCCTACCACCTGCTGTGGGGCAGGCCCAAGGGCCCTGGCCTTTACTCACACAACCTGTCCAACCCGGTGGGGACCAGCATGGAAGGGCAAGATGGCCTTGGCCATCTGCTCAGGGTCTTGGTCCCATCAGAGAGAAAGGTTCTGGAAGGCAGAAATCACATCTCACCTTTGCACCCAGTACCTATCAGCATCTGGCACATGTCAAGCGGCAAATGCATGTTTACTAAATATTTAAAGTGCTCCATATGTTTTTGCAGCTCCCTAGTCTTTCTTCAAAATGAGCTTTTCCTCAAGAATTCCATTGGCTCTCAGGAAGCGTTCCCCAGGCCCCAGAGCTTTCCTATGGGGGCGTCTTCTGGCTGGTCATGAGTGCCTGTGCCTACCCACAGCCCTGTCCACTATAGGTCCTGTGCTGCCTCAGTCCACAGCCTCCTACCAAAGTGCTGATATGGCCCCTTCCTGTGGGCGCCCCACCTGCCAGTCTATATTGCTCATGACCTTTGCCCACATGTGCACGCCACACTGAGCCTCCATGCCACCATGGGAAACAGGATCTTGAGGAGAAGCGTTCCCAATGTCCTTCACTCATTTTACAATTACCTCTTATGCACCCATATGATGGGTGAAGGACCATGCTAGCTGCCTAAACAGTTTCTAAATGAACTTTTCTAAACATACAGATTCTAAACAAACAGTTTCCAAATGTACAGCCTTTCTAGACCATGTACAGTAGAAATAAGTCTTTATTCTGAAAAGGTCCCGATTTTCTTAACACACTTCAGGATCCCAGCCTGGGCAGGGTCCAGAAAGGTGTGGACTCAACCATGGCTGGAGGGGCCGACCCATCACAAAAGGAGCTGGCAGGGCCTCCTTGGCTCCCCAAGTCCCTTCTGCACCTCAGTAGGGGTACACCCTCCTCCAGTCGCTGCCTGTCCTCAGTGACTGAAAACCTAAGTTCCCCTGTGTTTCCCTCACCACCACCTCTGCAGAAATTTTCTTTTAATAACTTCCCACTAGTTTCTTTTCATAAATGCCCATCATGTATGTAATTTGGATATACCACAAACGTGATCTTTTATGAGGCTTTAAAACCACACCTTTTCCTTTCCATTTCAGGGGGCAAGACTGTGCTGTCTCCTCCTGCTGCACGAAGCAGCAATACTAGAGGGTGCTTGGCACCTCTAACACTTCTGAGGTGCACAGATTCAAATATTCTCTCTCGGACTTTTCTGTAAGGTGACATTCTGCACCCAAAGGCAAAGCTGTATCCCCATGTGTGAGGGCTTCTTTCTGAGGATGGCAGATTCTCAAGAGAGGAAGTTCTTGGTCGAAGACTGTGTATCATAACTTTACTCCCTGCTCCAGCCTGAGGTCCAAATACATTTTCTCTGTAACATCGTGAGGGTTATTTTTCCCTTTGATGGATTTTGATTTTGATGTCAAATCTATGAAAAATTCAGTTTAGTCAGATTTTCTCCCATGTTTTTATTTGAAAGTTTTTTGTTTTGCATTTAGATCTATGGTCTCTTGTGAGTACATCTTTGTATAATTTGTAAGGTTTAGGTGGATTCTTCTTTTTTTCTGACAAATAAATGTCTAGTTGTTTCAACGCTACTTGTTGAAAAGACCGCCCTTCTCTTTTGAATTACCTTTTTTTAACCTTTGTCAAAAATCAATTCGTCATGTTGTATGGGTCAGTTTCTGTGTTCTCTTTTCTATTGTGTTGATTTATTTGTCTGTCCTTCCTTAACCTCACACTGACTTGATTACTGCAACTCCAAGGTAAGCTTTTATATTGGGTAATGTGATTCTCACGCTTTTATTCTTTTTCAAATTGTTTAAGCTAATCTAGTTTTTCCATCTTTGAATATATAAATCAGCTTGTGCACATCTACCAAAAGGTCTACTGAGATTTTCATTGAAATTGCAAGGAGATGTGTTATCTTTACTATTTAATCTTTCAATTCATGAATATGTTGTCTCTCCATTTATTAAAACCTTTAAAATTCTTTCATAAATTTTAGTTTTCAACAAACCAATTCAGTGCATGTTTTCTAGAGATCTACTCCTACTTATTTAATTTTTTCAAAGCTGTTGTAAATGATATTTTTTTAA
This sequence comes from Galemys pyrenaicus, assembly GCA_019455555.1. Lineage (NCBI taxonomy): Eukaryota > Metazoa > Chordata > Mammalia > Eulipotyphla > Talpidae > Galemys > Galemys pyrenaicus. The sequence goes on along the minus strand of JAGFMF010012177.1, from coordinate 4,164,491 downwards.
ACTCCTAGTTTCTATTTATGACTTTTCTCTCTTGATTTTGCATCCTGAGACTTTACCAAATTTACATGTTAGTTCTATGAGTTTTTCTTAAAGATTCTTTGGGGTTTTCTGTGCAAAAAGTCATATCAATTGTGACTAAAGGCAATTTTATTTCTTCCTTTCCAGTCTATGCATTTTTTTTTATTTTCCACTGGCGTGACTAGGACGTCCAGTATGATGTTGAGTGAGAGTAGTAGAGACTAGATTCTTGTTTTGTTTTTTCAGGGAGAGGGCACTAGCTCTCCCCTATGTGTGTGTTGTAAGCTGTAGCATTCACAGATGCCCTTTTCCTGGCTGAGGAAGTGTCCTTCTATTCCTATTTTACTGAGTCTTTATCATGAATGGGTATTGAATTGTGGAAAATGCTCTTTCTGCACCAAGTGATATGATGTGTGATCTTTCTCCTTTAGAACAATTAACATGATGGATTATAATGATAGATTTTCAACTAATGAACCAACCTTGCATTGCCAGGACAAAGCCCACTTAGTTGTGGCACATTATTCTTTTCATTATACATTACAGATTTGATTTTGTTGTATTTGTTGAGGAGTTTTGCATTTGGTTTATGGGGTATAAAGGAAAATTTCCCCTTCCTTCTGGGTTCTTCTTGGGCTGGTTGAGCCAACAAATTAATATCTGACAGATTAGTAGGAGAAAAAGACCAAATTTAATTATGTACATATGGGAGACTTACATGGCTGTAATTCTAGTATAAATGGGACAAACTGAGGATTTTTATCTTGAGTTAAGTAACATGATAGGGGGCTGGGACCTCAAGGAGAGAAGGGGGATCTTACAAGACTTAGAGAGGATGACTTCATATGAAAAAACCAGACACTGGAGCTGTTTGCCCGGCCTTAAGATATTTTTCTCTGATAACAAGGTTATTTCTATAGATTTAGACTAGTCCCTAAATCTGGGCAATCTTTGTTCTTTAAGGAATGGAAACAGTTTCTCTTGAGAACTTCAGGGGCTTCATTGAGCTCCATAGGCCACAGTATTGGAAAAAACCTGCCAGACATCTTGGAAAAAATCTTTCTGACCATTTTTTGGCGAGCCTGAGCCTACAGATTCACGAGGGATTTTGGTCTGTAGTTTTCTTTTTTAGTAATCTCAGGGCGGGGGCAAGGGGGATGTCAGCCTGCCTCTGTCCTTACAATGTCAGTTGGAACAGGGTCCCTCATGTTCTATTTTTTTCTTTTTTGGGGAAGAGAATGAATAGAATTAGCGTTATTTCTTCTTTAAATGTTTGTTAGAATTTGCCATTGAAACCACTCGGGCCTAGTTTTTTTTAGTAGGTGTTAACAATGAATTCAGTTTTAAAAATGGCTCTGGAATTGTGATATTGTGATTTATAGTACATACATATGTTAGTTTTGTCCCCAAACCCTTGGAATTTCCTCAGAACAATGGGAATGTCTTTCGATAGAACATTTGGTCTCTTATCCGCAGTTCTTGAAATTGCTTCAGAGCCATAAAGGTGAAATGGGTGTCTGGTTATTCATAAAAAGCCCCTTTCAACCACAGTGACTTGGAAATACCCTAAGGATGAGGAGGGGGGTTGGGTTGGGTTCTGGTTGCCAGGGAAAACCAACCTTGATTGGAGGTCTGGAAATTTCAGTTTCTATAGGGAGGGAAGAGGGGTTAGAGGTTGAATTAGTCAATAGTGGCCAACGATTTAATCAATTATGCTTATGTAAAGACGCCTTCAGGAAAAACAAACAAACAAACAAAAAAACACCAAAGAATGGATTCTGAGACCTTGGTTGGTGAAACAAAACAAATCTGTTTTTGTTTGGTCCCCAAACTCTATGACAGATCCTTTTAGACTTTGCCCTATATATCTCTTTATCTGACTTTTCATCTGAATCCTTTAATATCCTTTGTAACAAACCCGTGATCTAGTAAGTAAATAGGTCTCCTAGTTCTGTAAGTCACACTAGCAAATTAATCCAACCTGAGGAGGGGCTTATGGAGACATCTGACTTATTACAATCTGGACTTGCAATTGGCATCTGAATTGGCCGCAGCTCTGTGGAATTGAAACCTTAACCTGTGGGAGCTGGTGCTATCTACTGGTAGGTAAGTTTCTTGAGTTAAGTTTGTTAGTCAGTGTCCTTGGAGAATTGAGTTAATTGCTTGGTGGGATAGAAAAAAACACATATATCATAAGGACTGTTCCAGTTATCTATTTCATTTTAGTGAGTTTTGTAGATCTGTGGTTTTTGAAAATGGGTTCATTTCACCAAAGTTATGAAATTTATGTTTATATACTTGTTTGTAGTGCCCCATTCCTATCTTTTTCATGTCTTTATAACTTGAAATAATAGGAATAGTAGGATATGACTAGAAATAATAGGATAGCCTCTATCCTATTATTAGTAAGAGCAATCTTCTTTTATCCTTTGTCTGTCTTGCTATAGATTTATTAGTACACTGATGATTGATATTTTCAGAGAACCAGCTCTTGGTTTCATTCATTAATTTTTCTCTGTTTCCAATTTTGTTGATAATTGTTTTTAATCTTTATTATTTCCTTTCTTCTGCTTGCTTTCGATTTTTTTTTTTGGACTTCAGTATTTAATTTCTTAAGTTGGATGTGTAATTAACCAATTTGAGAATCACCTTTTTTTTTCTTTTTAGCATAAGCATTTAGTGCTATAAATGTCTCTCTAAACACTGCTTCATCAATATCCTATAAATTTAGAAAAATTTTAATTAAAAATATTTTCTAATTACCTCCAACACTAACTTCTGGCCTATAAACTATTTAGAAGTGAACTGGTTAATTTCTAAGGAGTGTATTTGGAGATTTTTATGTTATCTTTATGTTAGTGATTCCTACCTTAAACAATTATGTGACATAGCATGTATACTTTCTAATTTTTCTAAATCTGGTAAGGTTTTACTTATGTAAGAAATGATGTATTGTGGTGATTGCCTCGTGTGTTCTTGAAAAGAGTGTGTGTTCTACCATGTTATATGGAGAGTTACAGGTACATATATACAGGTGTATGGATGTGTACATGTGACTATGTACATACACAGAGTTGTGCTATTGTTATATTCTTCTGTATCCCTGCTTATTTTCTCTCTCTGAGTTTTATCAGTCACTGAGAGGAGTACTGAAATCTCCAACCATATATGTGGGATTGTGGTTTGTCCAATTCATTAAATGCTGTCACTTTGTGCTTCCTATAATTTGAAGCTCTGACATTTGAAGCATACACACTTAGGACTTTTGTGTCTTCTTGATATATCAACCGTTTTATCATCATGTAATGTCTCTCTTTATCCCTACTGTTTTTCTTCACTCTGAAGTCAACTTTGTCTAACATTAACACAGCTACTTTGGTTTTCCTTTTGTTAGTGTTCGCATAACATGTTTTCTCCCATCCTTTTCTGTTCCATTCTTCTATTTTTAAATTCACATTTGAAGCAAGCTTCTTGTAGGAAGTGTATATAGTTGTTTGTCCTTCTAAATACTCTGGCAATTTCTATAGATATTGCCTATCTCTAGATAAATTATTACTGTTATTTTTGTAAGACAACAATATCTGCTTAAAAAAGCATCCTGACATCTGTCTTTCATCATTGTGCTTAGACCATTTGTATTTATTGCAATTATTGATATGTTTGGATTTTTATTAATAATTTGCCTTCCATTTTGTCCTGTTTTGTGTTTATCTGCTTATTTCTTGCCTTCTTTGGGGTTCTGTGAACTGTTTCTAGTGTTCTGGCTTAGCTATGTTTTTGATGTTATCTCTTTGTATAGATGTTTTAGTGGAGAGCTTAGGAATTAGAATCTTGTATCTCTATTTCAGGTCATTCCTACAACAATGAAACCTTGGTGGGTTAAATCCTAACTATGAAAAACACAATTTAAAAATGTTTAAAAAATACCTTTATGACTGTGTAGAGAAGGATTTCCTGAGCAAGTTAATAGAAAAGTATGCAATAATATGAACAAATAGGAGAAAATATGAGTGACCAATAAAAAGTATTTTTGAGAGTATACTCAAACTCACTAGTAATGGGGAAATGCCCATTTGAGCTGCAAGGAGATACCATTTTATATTCTTAAGAATATTCTTAAGAGTCAAGAGGGGAGAGACTGAGACTGCCAAACCAATTATTGGTGAATATCTGGAACCAGGAGAAGTCTTATGCCTTGCTGGGGAAGTGTAAGTTCTCACACCACCCTGGAAGGTAACTTCACAAGACCCAACAAAGCATCTCAGTGTACAGGTTCACAAAGGGCAAGTGAAGTGTAAGCACCATTTGTAATAGCAAAAAGTCAGGAACAAAAGGAGCATAAATAGATAAATGTTGGTATCAGTGCAATAACTGATAGCATTTAAAATGTGCAAAGCTCATTGTATCCTCATGGACAAAATGATACCTCCAATTTAATTGAATGGAAAAAATTAACTTGCAGGAGGATACACACACTGTATCATTTATAGAGTATTTAAAATATGAAAAAGTCTTTTTTATAGAATATATCCTTACATAATTAATATATGGGGATAACCAATACTAATTTCAGGTTAGTCGTTGCCTTTGGGGAAAGATTGTGGCATGACTTTGGAAAGAGTTGTTTAACAGGTTCCAATCATGTTTTTTTTTAAGTCATGGGTGTTAATTATTAAATATATTAAACACGTATACTTGCAAGTCTAAAATATTTAATAATAAAACACACATGCATATCAAAATTTCTGGAAAGTCTACTACTGAGCAGTAAGAGTGTGGATGTTTATTTCTTATTTATATTTGTTTATTTCTTATTTATATTTGTACGTGGTTTCTAAAAATTTATTCTAAAGTGTTATTCTTATGATCTGAAAAACAGTTTTCTGATTACAGGAATGCTCTGTCACAACTAGTCACTATCTTTCCATTGTTCCCATTCTTGCTCTTACACTAGAATCTGGAGTCAAATCATTATTCTGGGTACAGGCGACAGCCAAGCCAATTTATAAAAACTCCGCTTTCCACCGCACACCGGTGGCCTACTGTGTTGTGAAGAATCTCTATTCTAGGTTTCAGCAGTTTCTAGGCTAGGTGCAGTTGGGTAAAAAGTTTCCACATTCCCCTAGTCCCTCAGCAGGACTGGAGGTGCGCCACGAATGTTTCCATCAGTCTGTGGCCAGAAGAGGGCGCGCACGAGTCCTGCAGCTGGGCCGGCGGGGGAGTATGGGACTCGAGCCACACCTGGATCCCAGCTCTGAGCGCTCACCTGGAAAGGTGAGCACAGGTTTGGCCTCAGGCTTCTGCAGCTGTCACAGGGGACTATTTAATTTCACTTCTGGATTAAATCTGTTTTATCTGCTTATGGGTGGCTTTTTCCCCTATCAGTAGAACATAATAAATTCCCTAAATAAAAAAACAAGCAAGCATGTCATACTCGTGTGTATACATGTGCACGCTCTCACGCACACATGCACATGTACACACACACACATGAAAACACTCGCCAGGAAAGAAACTGAGTTCAACGGAGATGAGCCGTAGAGTAAAATACAAACTGATTTCCAAGACAGCATGAAATAAGAATATAAAACATCTCATTAATAATTTTAAAATACTAATCACATGTTTGGGATGGATTGAATCACATAAAATATATTAAGATTAATTTCACTGGTTTCTGCTCTAAGTCTTTCCCCTCTGAAGCTTTTCTTTGAAAAATGCCCTTCTTACAGACAATATGACATCACTCAGTGACATCACATATTTGCAGGGAACAGAGCTGGTTTCCAAGGAAAATTAGTGGTAGCGATTCAGGTCAGTGGTTCTGCAATGAGCCTGTATTACTTAAAAGGTGAAAATAATGAAAACTGAAAAATAAAACCACTTCCTACAATTTCAAAGGAAGGCTGCCCAAAAGAACCAGAAGTGGAGGTCATGCTATGGATTACTACCGGGGAAGAGTTGGGTTTGACACAGCCAGCTGCTCCTGTCATCTCAGAGAGACGTTCTGTCTTTCCTCTAGTGTGGTTTTTTTTTTTTTTCTTTTCTTTCTTTCTTTTTTCTTTTTAATTACTAAGGGTACGGTAAAGTTTCTTCTAGCTTTTCAAACTGTTACCAAGGTGATATGGAAACCTTTAGGGCTGTCCTCCATTTTGGAGAATCACTGTCAAGTTTCTTTCATCTCTGACCTGTAGTGTTTAGGGATATTTCGGGTCACCTGGGAAGGGGCAGCCCGCTGCCCTCAGGGCCTTGCAGGGTACAAGCTTCATGAGGTAGTGTCAGGTCAGTGAAAAATCTAAACCTGTCCCCAACATGTTTTCGTGGTCTCTCTTCATTCACTGGATCCTGAGTCCATTCACTGTTTCTGCATGAAATTTGTTTCTCCCTTCTCTTATATTCACTCCTGAGGGGATTGGAAGGATTTTGCAACAAGTCACTGATGACAGAATGAACTCTATTGATTCCACCGCTTATCTTTATCACCTTTGTGTCATAGTTGACTGACCTTTTTTTAAAGATTAATTTATTTATGCACACAAGAGGTGGGGTACAGGCCAGAAGCATGGGAGGTGAGAGAATTCACCAGTGAGAGAGTGGGGAGCAGAACAGGCAAATCGACTGAAACACACTGCTGAGGGGAGCAGCAGGCAAGGCAGGAGAGGTCTGCTGCGCCATGTGGGTCCCCTCCTTGGCCTGGGATCCAACTCACACTGCTGTGCCGTGGATGCTTCATAGTGTGGTGCTCAACCCGCTGTGCCACCAGGGAGGCCCCAAGTTAACTGATTTTTAATCTAATTTTTCTCACCATTTCTTATTAAATCAATTTAAATGTAGCCAAAGAAGGTGCTTTTTCATATCTGTTGTAGGGTCAGTGAAAAGTGATCAGGCTTTTCCACCCTCCCGCCGTTGGTGTTGATGATGGACACCTGTGGTCCTGCACGCATGCCTGATGGCGGGCACCTCAAGTAGGGTGTGGGCATGTGCAAGTGGGCGTTCCGGGACTGAGACACGGGCATATAAGAGCGACATCACGAGGACACCAGGAGAAGAGATATAGAAGCAGAGACCGGAGAGCCCAGAAAGAATGAAGATGCGCTGGGGCTAGGAGGCCTGCCAGCCTCCTGACCCCTGGCCCCCTGCCTGCCATGTACCTGGTTGCCTCTGATAATAAAAACATAAAAAGCCACTGAGGGCTCCAGGACTCCTCCTTGACCCGTCTGCCGGAATCATTGAGAACCTGCTCCGTGCCTTGCTGGCACTACACTGTCCAAATAGGAATGCTTAAATTCTACCATCGTCCTCTTTCTTCTTCCCCTCTGCTCACCCAGTAGAACTGATAAAAGTTTCTCCCAGATTGGTTAACTTCAGGGCCCTGACTTGGCCCCAGGTGGACAGTTTTACATTTGTTGGTTTGATTTTGTCTCTAGCTGACCTGCTCTTGCCCTTTTCTTCCTTCCCTAGGTCCAGGTGGCCACTGGTGCCTCCTTCTCTGGCCCCCCAGAGGCCAGTGCCTGGATGCCTACAGGGGACTAGGGATTCAGGATAGCCCCAAGTGTGACTTCTCTCCAAGAAAATTTTTGCCCAGGCCAGAGTTGCAAGGATCACATTCTAATGGATTTGATGTATGCATTTTATGCTTAAGCCAGCTCCTTGCTATTGAGTATGGTAACCACTAGCCACCTGGGGCTATTTAAATTTACATTTAAAATAGAGTTCTTTAGTGACAGTGGCCACATTTCAAGTGATCAATAGCCACATGTGGCTAATGGCTAACATCTTAGACAGCACAGATATATTTCCATCATCACAGGAAGTTCTGTTAACAACACTGAGGGAAGCAGAAGCATTTTGTTTAAAGCAGGTATGAGGCATAGTCAGAACTTCCGCTCAGTCACTGGAGCAGTCCCTGCAGTGAGCATAGGCACTCTCCCAGGGTCATGAAGAGCCCCTAGTCCTCTGCAAGCCTGGGGGGGTGCGTCTTCTGGCCCTGGGACCACCTACTTCTGGTGCCTGGGGGATCGGAGATGCACAGAGCAGTGGACTGCTCCTTGCAACCTCCGGGAAGGAGGGGCTGGTTTCACAGCAGTCTGGGTGCAGAATTCTTAAAGTGCTCCAGGATCGACACACTGCAGCAGTTGTTATCAATTATTAAGCAGGAAGCCCAAGGAGAGCCTGTGGAGCAATGGGGAGTGTGGGAGAAGAGGGGGAGGGAGGAGGGACAAATTCTGGGTAGAAAGCTCAGCAGGGCTGTCTGGGCCAACTACGGACTCTCCAACACAGACTGTCACCTCAGGTCAGGGTCTGCTCCTGCAGCTGAGTATTTGGGGTGATGTTCCTCCTTAAAGAGGGCTTCTGGCTACGCTGAGCTCTCAGGAGCTAGACACCAGGCTGCTGAGGGCACTGAGACTCAGCCTGACAGGACCCTTCAGCCTGAGATGAGATGCCTCAGAGGGCCCAGGTGGAGGGAAGGGCAGCTTGCTTCGTCAAAGGGCAGTTATCTAGAGCAGCTCAGCAATTTTTTTCTGAAAAGTTTAGTTTAGATTTTGTGGACTTTAAATTTCTGTCAGAACTACTCAATTCAGTCCTAGGACAGAAGCAGCTGTAGACAACCTGTAAACAGACAGGTGTGACATATTCCAATAGAGAAACAGGTGGCAGGATGGCTATGACCCAGCTCCCGATCTAGAATCTTGATCAGCAAAGTATTATCCTTGAACAGCAGCATGGGCACCCCTTGGAGGCTTGAAAGGAATGCATGTTCTCAGGCCCCAGCTATAGAGAAACACCTGCATCTTAATCTACCTATGAAGACTGAGAAAAGAGCTTAGTGTTCTGGAAGGTTCCGGTCAGTGTCAGGAACAATAGGTAGAACATGAAATTTCATCATGACATCAAGTCGTATTTCCTACCAGTCAGAGCTTTAGTGCCTCAGGTGGCCATCCTGGAGGTGGTGAGTACCCGACACAGATGTTCAAGTGAGGCTAGAAAGCCACTTGCTAGGATGTTAGGGAGAATTGGGGCAGGCTAAGGAGTTTCAGGTCCCAGTGTCCTCACCAGGAGGCAGGCTGTCTGGACTGCAGCCCCGGTTGGGCAAGAGGATATTTGACGAATCATAGTGTAATCAAAGGTCTCACAGGGCCGTACTGAGAATTCACTGAGAACACCGCTAGCACTGGGCCCACATGCTCGAGCTTGGCCGTTAACCACACCTCACAGCCTTCCATAACAGACAAGCATAGTTTTGGTTGGGCCAATGACCAGCCATTGGCGCTAAGAGCTCTTACTCCCAACTCTGAGATTCAAGGTGGGGGAGGGGAGGTGTTGGGGAATAACAATCGAAGCCAACTTCTCTAATATTTAGTAGGAGCCAGACATTGTGCAAGTATTGGTTAATGGCTTGCAAATTACTTTCAGATATTTGTTGGCGGGTAAGCATAGAGAGATTATCATCTGTTGCTGCCCAAACCCTGCCTGTCACAGCTTCAGAAAATTGAAAAATTTTGAAAGTCAAATTGAAAAATAAAGTCAAACTGAGCCCAGAGCTGGTGTGCTTGGTTCTGTCGCCACCAGCCGTGAGCTGTGTCAAGGGCCGAGACTCCTGAGAGCTGGTCACGGAGCCGCCTCTACCCACCACAGTGCTAATTCAAGTCTCCAAATGCTGGTGGCCAGGGCGCTTTATTGCCAAGAAATAAGTACCACTAATTTCCAGTCCTCTGCATGTGCAGGCACCCGAAGATCTGACACCCCCTCTGTCCTTGTTTTTGTGCTATGACCCAACTGTTCATTTTAGGGACAGGCCCAGGCGTGGCTTCTTGTTCTGCCACTTCACAGCTGCGTAGTCAGGGCGGGGCTCGGGCGTCCCCGGGCCACGGCTCCTGCCCTGCGGAGTAGACTGACAGTGCTGTGTTTCGTAGGCCTGTGGTTAGGATTAAGTGAGAACAGATGCAGGCTGCCAAGAACTGCACAAATGTCGGCTGGCGTTTTGATGAAACCTGAAAGCCTCTAGCAGCCTCTTTCTTCCCTGGTGGTGCTTTGCCACATAATATTGGGTTAATAGACGCTTGTAGAATGTGGGAGGAACAAATGACCTTTTCCTACAGCCTGAGAAGAAAGTGCTTCTGCGTGGGGTGGGATGAACGCCCCTCCCTGGCCTGTCCCCAAGACTGTCCTTCCCTGCACCAGGCAACCCCCCAGCACATCATCTGTAGCATCCGTTCTGTGCTGCAGAAGTACCCATCAGCACTGGGTTTCCCCGCCCTTTTTCCTGGTAACAGCTTTGGCTTGGCTTTGTGGAAACCAACATGGAGTTTTAACCTTCCCAAAGAAGCCTTTCAAAACACAACATACTGAATTTTTTATGGTACGTGTGTATGTCTTACTTTCAAAGGGTGGGTGGTAAGGGAGGTAACGATTGCCCCTTAGCACCCAAGGGCAGGATCCCCCAAAGCTTGGCAGTCCTTCCTGGTTAAAAACTACCCCCACCCCACCCTCCTTCCTCACCTCCTCCCCGTCGTATCATTTTTGTTGTGCTTGGTTAATTAATTTAAAAGTGACGATAGTCCCAGATGAAGCTGTAAATTCGTTTCAAATGGCACAGCCGGGCCACCCACTACTGGAAGATCATATTGCAGTGACAACATTAAAACTTGAACAACCTCAACAAGAGAGGAGGAGGGGAATCCTAAAACCTCAAGTAAAAACACATTTCCAGCTCTATGCCTTGCCGAAGCCCTTAAGAAAGTGGAAACAGATGGATGGTGGCTTTGATAATGAGAGAGGCAATCAACTTGAGATTGGAAAGAAAAGAAAAACCTACCCTAAACCCTACACAAAAGGGATGAGCCGGACAGTAAAATCCCAGACACATATCGTTCCATTCAGAGGGTATTGACATATTAGTGGGAACAAAGGGGCTCTGAGAGAGGTCAGCCCTCCTCCACCCCAGCACCCCCCATTGTTCGCTGGCCTCCGAAGCCAGAACACTCAGCTCCCTAATTGAAAACACTGCAGTGTGTCTGGACTTTGGCGATGGTCAGATTTCCCCTCGAAATCACTAAGTGTTCCCGGGAGGCTTGGCTGCTGCCTGCTGCCAGATTCTGGAGCATAGAAAAGACATTTCTGTTTTTAATTTGACTTAATTATTTTTTTGGTGTTGGGGGTGGGGGTCGTGACGGGGGTGGGGGGACAAGATACCAGAACAAAGAGCAGCAGTTTCCTATCAAGAAAAAAGACGAATGTTGAGGTCGTATGGCCCGGGCTCAAGCCTGGATTGGCAAGCCACCAGTTCTGTGACTTGGGACGGACCCCGAAATGTCTAGCGCTTCCTTTCCTTGTCTGTGAGTCTGTGAGCAGGGTGAAGAGGCCCCGACCCAGCGTCACGCTGGTGAGATGATGGCTGTGAATGTGCTGGGGAAGCCCCGAAATCTTGCCTCCTGCCCCTGCCCATGGTTCTGTGTGTGTGTGGGGGGGGTGGGGGGGTGGGATGGGGTGGGGTGGGGACGGGAAGCCTCCATAATTGAACTGGACACTGTGCCCAGAAAGGTGCTAGAACAGGAAGAACAGGTCTTGGGTTTATTTAAATTCTGCTCTACCCCTTGCCAGCCATGGGTTTTAGAGCCAGTTCCTTCTGTGGGCTAACCCTCAGCCGTCTGTCTGTCCAAACAGTTCTGCCCCTCCTGCCCTGTCCATGGCCCCAGCTGCGAGGAGAGCTCAGGAGTGGGTGCACCTGCCGGGCTGCTGGCCCTTTGGCCATGGTGGGCACACCCCGGCATGCCATTGTCATTGTCAAACGCGGAACGCACCCGTGAAGGGGCTCGGGCAAGGGCAAGGGTAGCCCTGCTAGAAAGGGGTGCGTTAGATTAAATAGATTTCTCAGTAAGCACGATGCGTTCCTCTGGGACTTTGTCAGGAGACAGGCCACGTGGGCTCTGTTGTTCGGCAGGTTGCTTGAGGTCCCATAGAGGAGACTCACATGGAATGAAATCTTGGTCTGTCCAGAGAATATTTGCATGTTTGCCAGTTCAATTCTTTTGGAAAATATGGAGATTTGGTTTTAATTCAAAGTGTTTGCTCAGGTCTTTTTCAAAGGCTGTTCTTGGAATAAGATCAGCATCGTGGGGTAAGGCCTGGTCTGTGTGATGTACTAAGTCCCTAGGACCTACCAGGGCCCCGACACTCAGGAGATGCTGGATAAGTCACCAGGGACAGGGCTCAGCTCAGCAGCGAGCTGGGACGTACGCTGAGCCCTGGTGGCTTCTGTGCAAGGGACACCTCAGAGCTGTGGCCATCTTGGGTGATTGCTGCTCAGTAGTCACTGCCCTGGCAGATGCCCCTGTGCGAGTGGGGCTATCACAGGGTGGGGGTGGGGACTGTGGCTTGCTAGGAGGGCGGTGGTCTCTTATCCATATTCTCCCATGCTATAGCTCTTGAGATGTGTGTCTCAGCTGACCAGTGTCTTTTCTGGGGCCTACTCCATGCCTCCGGGTGGTTCTTGATTCAAGAGTGCATTCTTTGTCAGAAGTCCTTGAGTCTGGTCTACTTGTCTTCTCCCAGCACGTCAAACCCACTTGTATTTCTGAGGAGAAGGTTGTTCGCTCCCTGGTTTCCAGAGATGGAAATAGCAGAGAAATAGGTCCCTGCCAGTAGGCTCTGAGGGTTTAGTCTCCTCCTGGTGGCCTTGTTTGGGTTCAACCTTGGCAGGACAGTGGCTGGAATACGCCAATGCATGCTCGACCAATGCTCTTTTCCCTTCCCCTTTCCCTTCCACCCACAACGATCTCCCCTTTCCTCCTTCTGTTCCACCCCATCCCCACTCTGAAAATCTAGGCCTTGGAGACATTAGGCTGAGAGGGATGAGGAGGTGCCGTGGAAAGAATTCTTTCCAGAATTCTCTCTGGCAATAGCATTTTCCTTCAGGCGCTGCTGTCCATGAAAAGTGTTGATCCACTAGCTGTTTCTTTGACTCTTAGAACAGCTCAAATCATAGCGCTGGGAGCGTTTGGAGACTAACTGGCTATTGTTAGAAACATTTAGAAATTTCTCCCCTTTACTCCAATTTCCCCCTCTCTGCCTGTCTCAGCTCTAACAGCTGGAAGAAATTTCTCCTTCATGTGCTATATTCAGTCTTTCACTAAGCTCCATCAATTTTGCCTTTGAAATTTCTTTTGTACTGGCCCCTTCTCTCATTCCCACTGCTAATCCCCGAGGCCTGGCTCTCATCCCCCTTGCACGCTGAGCCGCCTCAGGCACCCCTTGGCAATATTCCCTGCCTCTGGTCTCTCAGCTTCCATCCACCCCGCACAGTCAAGCCAGACTCATCTTTCTCAAGCTCTGTTGGCATCTAGGATGCCTCAGCTCAAAATCCCTGGGCTCTCCAAGGTACTTGGCATCGCCCACACAGTTTTTGTAGCTCCCTTGGCCTGTAATTTCTTCCTGGAGTGGTGGATGTGGCTGCTGTAACAGATGACCGCAGACTTGGTGACTTAAAACAACAGAAGCTGATTCTCTTATAATTCTGGAGTCCAAAACTCTGGACTGAGTACTTTGGAGTACACCTAAATCAGGGAGTCAGCAGGACTTCCTTCAGCAATTCCGGGGCAAAATCTACTTCCACGTTTCTCCCACCCTCGGTGGCTGTAGTGGTTCCCTGCCTTGAGGCCACATTACTTCAACCTTTGCCTCCTCTGGTCTCATTGCCTTCTCCTATTCAGTGTCTAATCTCCCTCTTCTTTATATGCCTGTGATGACATTTAGGGCACATCTGGATAGTCAGCTTCCCAGCTCAAAATTCAAAGCTTCGTTACATCTGCAAAGTCCTTTTTGCCATGTAAAGTGATATTCACGGGTTCTCGGGATTAGGATGTGGATATCTCTGAGGGCTATTTTTCAGCACATCACAGGCTTCTTAGGCATTTAACAATTATCTATTGAGCACCTACTGTGTGCTAGCTCTGTTCTAGGCAACAAGTGTCATTAAGGAGTCTTAATGGAGCATCTTCAGATCCAGTCTCCTTTGGGGTGAGCAGCACTAGATCTGGGCTCTTTCTTCCTGGAGCATGATGTTCTTCCATGCACGATCATGGCATGCGTCGCATCAGCAACTGTTACATGCCTGTCCCCTCTATCTCTGTGAGTCCCTTGGAGGATAAACTAACTTATTCAAAGTTGCACTTAGTGCTAGATGGGACATCTCTTTTGGACTCAATGAAGGTTTATTAAATCAATGACCCAGTCTCTTACTGCTTCTCTTCTTCATTCTTCCTAAATAAATTTATAATTTGCTCTAATACTGAGATGACTCTAAGAATACACTTCTGCCTCCAAATTAAATACTCAGGGTCTGATCTCCTGGTGGTCATCTCCTTGGGTCTGGGTGACTTGGGGTATAGCTATTGTGGGCATCTGCCACCCCACTTAACCTAATCCCCACCAATGTCATAAACCATCATTTAATTAATGCTTTCCATTTCCTGTCTCCACTGCCTATTTGCTTTGGGCAAAGTGCAGAGGGAGGAAGAAGGAGCACCAGAGGACTGTGGTTTGTATCGACTTCTGGGTCACATTTCCTGAGGCTGTTATTCTCATGTGGCCCATGTACATCCACTGCCTCTAATGTGTCAACCCCATCAGTTCAGATGGTGCTTCATTTCCATAGGCGGGAAGGATGCATGCTTTCTGCAAGACCTTCTCTGCAGGTGCTGGCATACATAATACAGAAGTGGGACAGATTCTGCGACATACTGCCTTGTGCTGCTGGTTTGCTATTTTAAAATCTATACCTGTACTCCAGGCTTTGGAAGGCATGTACAGTACAATAAACCAGTGGTGCCAGCTGGAGACACACGGATTTACACATAGCCCTTGAAGTGCTAGGCTTGGGGAAGTGCTGGGCTTGTCCAGGAGGCATTTTAAAAGGCAGTGTAACTCAAAATTTCACACTTGTCTATTTTATTTATTTACTTAAATTTTTATTGAAATAGCTTTGCTTTATAATTTATACAAGTTTCAGGTATACAACTTTAAAACTGGGCATCCATACATACTATATTATGATTACCACCAAAAGTTTGATTTCTATCTACCAGTATACAATGGGCCTATATAAAATTGGCTGATTCTACCCACTTCCCGAGAAACGGGAAGTTACTAAGGGCTGCTGAACAATTTGCCCACTATGATGGTTGCAGTTATCATGACCCCCTTCTGGTCAAACTGGCAAAGCTTCTGCAAACCCTGTATTACTAGCTGTAGCTGACGCACAGCAAGCTTCGTCATAAAACTGTATAATACCTTATGATTCCTGCTATTTGGGGCTCAGTCTTTTGGGAGCTATCCCACTGAGCCCGCCAGTGTGATAAATAAATCTCCCTCTTTCTACCTCTCTGAGTGCCACCTGGTTTCTTGGAGAAATTGACATAACACCCTTTCCCCTTTTCCTTCTGGAGACCACCACTTTGTTCTTCTAGTCTAAGAGTTTGATTTTATTTTGTTTTACTTATTCATTTGTTTTATTTCTTTATCTTCCAAACAGGAGTGAAATCATGTGGCACTTGTCTTTCTCTGTCTGGTTTATTTCACTCGGTATAATATCCTCTAGGTCTATCCATGTTATTGCAAATGGCAGAATTTCATCTTTTTCATAGCTGAGTAGTATTCCTTTGTATATATGTACCACACTTTCTTTTTTTTTTTTAATTTTTTTTATTAGTTATATTTGACATCATTTGTAGTCCCCAGGGGGTACCCACCACCATTTCACCCGTGCACCATCACCTCAGTCCCTTGTGCACCCTCTGGCATCTTCCCCGTCTTTGCCCTCCTCCCTTCCCCACCCCTCCCCCATGGTCCCTTTGGTTTATCCCGGCTTTTTGGTCTTATTAAGTTTTTGTTGTTGTTGTTGTTTACTTTTGGTTATAATTG
>JAGFMF010012177.1:4049362-4148151 GCA_019455555.1 Galemys pyrenaicus | reverse complement strand
TTGCCGGATCATATGGTAGTTCCATTTCTAGTAGACTGAGGAACCTCCATACGGCCTTCCATAATGGTTGGATTAGCTTGCATTCCCACCAGCAGTGATGTACCACACTTTCATCAGTTCATCTTTCATTGGCCACTTAGGGGGTCTTCAAATCCTCATCCTCCCTATTTCAGTTCAGCATGTGCCCTCTGCCAGAGCTGGCATTGAGAGCTCACCATAACTATTTCCTCATCTATAATAGAGGTGTTCCTCTATTAGAACTCTAAGAATAAAGATCACATTTCGCTTTCCCTCTCGCATACACATACACCTATATCCTTGTGACTCTCTGGCCTCCCAAGGAACTGAGCAGAGTAGCGTGAGAGCTGTCTAGTGTTCCCTGTGTTGTCTGGTGTTCCCTCCATGGAGGCATTCCCGTCCCTCTTAGATGATGGATCTGCCCTTGCACCACTTTTCTAGCATGTGATTAATATTTGTATTTTATTTGTATCAAATTTTAGCTTGCATAAACATATTATAAAAGGAAGCTTCACAAGTGTACTACAAATAAAAAGGCATCACTTGTAATAAATCAAGTAATTGTAAAACTAAATTGAAAACAAAATGTTATTCACCTAACTATTAAAAGAAACAATGCAGCACAGAGTAATACAAATAAAATGGATTTGCAAAATCTAATTGATTCACATAAATGAACTCCTCATTGAGAAGAAAGAAATGGCTTATGAGCAGCCAGGAACAAGTTAGTATTAAGCTGATGTCACTTGATTGAAGATGACTATGGGTTTCTATGTCAATTAAATTCAAACATTTTTAGTTTTGAGGGTATCCAATACTGAAAATCTCACTTCATAAATGTCCATAGTCAAAAGACACAACTTACTATTGCCCAGATGATACATTTTAAAAAATGACAGTGTTTTAGTGTATACTTTTTGGTACATGTAAAAAATATGTGTATTCCTACCTTATCATGTGAAGTTGTGGTTCATAATTATAAAATGAATCTTGGCCACCATACATGCACCCATCCTTCAAACATTCTGAGAAACTGTGTTACATTGAATTCGGCCTTCCTCCCCTCCTCCCTGCCTCCCATCCTCAGGTGAAAATTATCCTGAAATCCCCTTGCACTTAAAAATACTTTAACCAGCTATGGGATCTAAACCGCTTGCTGTTTAGATTTGCCTGAACAGGAGCTTTATAAAAATGCACTCAGACTGCTAGTTTCTTCTAAGAGATGGGGTAATAAGTCATGGTATAGATATGCAGGGGGCTGCTAGTGAAAATGAACCCACCCAGAGAGCACATGAACTCGTGGGTGACTGCTGGACGAAGCTGGCCACCAGCACCATTTTGCTCTGGCCTGTCCCAGCTTTCTCCTTAAATGAAATGCAGCGCTGGGTGAAATGAAAAGGACTCCCTTTGCTTACCTTTCATGCCCCGTTGCTTCCTGTGGAGCCCAAGAGGGCTCCCCTAAGAAAGGCCTGCTGGTAAGGTTGGCCATGGCTGACACCCAGGAACTTGGATTTGGGTGGTTCCCACCTTTTCCTGTTGAGAGTGGCCTGCTGTGCCTACACCGACCAGGCAATGTGGTCTATGCTGGACCCCTGCTTTCCTCCTGGGAGTCTGGGGTTTGGGCTGGTGGCCTACAGAGAACGTTTATATGACCATCATCTCCCCACTCGCATCCCCGATAAAAACCATGGGCACTGGCAAGCTTCCCCAGCAGACAAGTCTTCACATGGGTGATCACCATTCACTGTGGAATTAGGTGCATCCTGTGGAACCCCACTGGGAAGGGCTTTGGAGGGAGGACGTTGGTTTCCTTTGGATTTTGTCCTGTGCCTGTATCTCTGCTGACTTGCTCTGTATTGTTTTGTTGTAATAAATCACCGCCATGAGTATGGCTAACGGAGATGCCTGTGTGTTCTCCTGGGGGTGGCCTTGGAGACCCCATATTCCTCTAAACCTCCTGTTTTCCTGTTCTGCCCTGGACTCTGACTAGAGAGAGCTCTGCTCTGCTTGAATGTCTCACACATTCACACGCATACACACACACTCCACCGCTGACTCAGGGAATCTGGAAGTTAGGGCCCAGCTGCGTCTGTGACCTAAAGACCAGCCGCCATAAGCTGTCATAAGACCACGCTCAGCGCTACGGGATCTTTTGCTCATCTCTTAGCTGGTGTCCTGGGAAACTGCATCAGAGACTATGGAGGTTGTGCAGTGCACACCTCTGACAATGTCAGAGGCAGAAGCCACTTCAGAGAGCAGGGAGGAGCTGAGTAGAAGTGCTTGAGTAAGAGAAAAGGCAAATTAATGAACTTGTCAACCCCTCCTCTCAGCTTGAAGGCAATAGGTTCTGTTTAACAGATGATTGTTTCTCAGTAGTGCCAAGCATTCATTTTCTGGCTTCCCCTCGTGATCTATGTCCTGGTTCTGGAAGTTAAGACTCAACATAGTATTCATAGCACTTGCATATAGAGGCTAAGGTTTATTTTACTATAGTAAACAATTCATATTACTCTTAAATTTGTATATATGCAGTTCAGGACATGTGCAGAAATGACACTGGTCCTTTCCATCTTTAGCAGACAGACACTGAATCACAGAAACATAAACCTTTATATAAAAATATTAAATAGTATCAAAATTTTGAAGAAATCAAATTTATAGAACTTCAATTTTAAGCAGGCTTGATTAAAATATTTTGTATTCATAGTTATTATTCCTATTTCAGTATCTCAGAAGATAAATAGCTTTTACTGAAATCAGATTGAAATATAATTTTAATTTTCCCAATTTTTATCTCTATTTGAAGGCATCTTGCAAATAAAAGTACATTTACAGTTTATTCCCTTGGGATACAATTACATTTTATTTTTTTTATCCTGGGATGATTATTCTCTAAAGAATAGAATTTTGTGAAAATGAACATTCTTGGAGATTTTGCTGAACTAAAGTGAAATATTTTATGAAGTACGTGTAAAATAATACAATGAATATGTGCGTGTTTTAATATTCATCCAAATATCAGTTGACCCAGTAATCGAACTCTCAGACTTGTGGAATAACAATTAAATTCAGTCATATATAAATGACAACTTGATTTGCTCTTGTCATTTTGCTGTTAAGAAGATACATTTGTCAAGTAGAAGTGTAGGGCATTGCCTTAGCTGGAGCAACTGACCGGCACCACGACTTCCCCTATGCGGACACACAGGGTGCCTCTTTTGGTGCCTGGGCGTGGCCCTGCCTGATCTTCCCTTCTTCACAAGCAGCTGCAGGAGGATGTGCCTTTGGGGGGCAGGAGTCCTTGAGCAGGCCGTGGTGGAGCCCAGGCCACAGCTGACTCGAGGTGCGTGTGTCGCCAGGCCCACACCACACACGGCTGAAGAAGAGAAGCCCTGGGAGCCTCCCTTGTGTCCTTGGTGGGAGGCCAGAAAAGCCTCTGCCACACACAGCCTGTGGCCTCTCACACCGCCCCGGAAACACAGATGCTGGGAGATCACTCCCACCTTGGGCTTGGCGAGGAGGTTGAATTTTCGTTCTGCCACCTTCTGACAATGTCACCCTGCACCGATTTCCTTACCCTCTTTGATCTTGTTTGAATATATGTAAAATGGGGTTATCAAATCTCACTTTCAATGTTGTTGTGGAAACTGGAGATTTGTATTGAAAACATAGAGTGTGGTCCCTGAGATGTGGTTTGATACAAGTTCACCAGTGTTTTTGAATAGGGAAACCGAGCAAAGGTGTCATAGAAGAGACTGAACTCATATTGGCAGTTAATAGAATGAAGAAGCCAAGTGTCTGGATGCCCAGTCTCACAGTCTCTCCTTTCTAGGCCCTAAATATAACCCCCACAAGCCCTGCCTGCCCCACTCACAACCGGCTGCCACAAGTTGCAGTCCAAGCACCAGTCCCCTTTCCTCAGGAAGCAGCGCTAAGGATTTACAGCCAGGTGGCCGCCCACTGGGGGGGTCCCCTTACCTCTAAGTTATTCCACCAGTAATTAGATTTCTTTCTGTTGTGGGGAGCCAGCCTGTGTAAATCCACAGAAACCTGGGACCAGATGATATAAGGGTCACCTGAGCCTCCACACTGCCTAAAATGCATCTTCCAGGAAAATGATTTCTCTGAGCACATAAGTTACTGCGGTCCCAGGGTAACGATAGCTCAGGCTCTGACCATTCCCGTAATGCTGTGTTCAAGTGATGTAGTGTTCACGGCCCCCTGGGCAGCCCAGCCTCTTGCCCTGTGCTCTGAGGAGAGAGCCTGCTGTAGCTGGATACCATAAACTCAAGGGGGGTGGCCGAGGGGGTGGAGGCTGCTCCCTTCCCAGCTGCGTTCCCTCCCAGGGAGTCTGCGTGAAGGTCAGCACTTCTTAGTCCTTCTGGTGAGCTACTTGTTGTACAAAGCGCGTTGAATGGTGGCACGTATTGCTACCATTTGCAAAAGGATGCGACAGGTATCTACCTCAGCTGTGTATAGTAACCAAGTCCAGATGGATTCAAGGTTTGTGCATAACATACAAAATATGAACTAATTAAAGGAGAGTGTGACACTATATATGTAAGAGTAGATGTAAAATTATATATCTATATACTCCAAGGCTAAGTAGAGGGCATACGCCAATTCTATTCAGCTGTTACAAAGACAAGGTGGACCCGTATAGTAACTGCTAAAATTTTTCATTATCTATCTATCTATCTATCTATCTATCTATCTATCTATCTATCTATCTGTCTGTCTGTCTGTCTGTCTGTCTGTCTGTCTGTCTGTCTGTCTGTCTATCATCCATATCTTGGGATGTGGAAGGAAGGCTTTTCTAACCCTGGCATCAAACCCAGAAGCTAAAAACAAAAAGTTTTGCAGATTAGACCACCTAAATTTTTTTTTAAGTGAGTGTACGGTGAAAGTCATCATAAATAAACTGAAACAGAAATGCACAAATGACATCTTGGAAGGCAGTATTTGGTACACATTTTGGCAGGAAAACTATGAGTACCAATTCTTTAGGAAGTATTCCTCCAAATCAATCAGAAACCATAGGATGGACAAACTTGCACTGCACACACATACACACTATAAATGACTCATTAAAGAGGAAGAGGAAAAAAGCTACAAGGTATTCATTCTCACTGATAATTAAAAAAGATTTAAATGAAAACAGCAGTGTGGAAATGTGTTGTTTTTATTTTTGCCTTTGTACAAAATAACCTACAGAATTGGTGAAAGTAGAGAAATGAGCACACACACTCTTGGTGGAAATGTAAATCTCCGTAACATTTTTCAGGGTAATTTGTCAGTAGGTCTATACACTAAAAATGTGCAGATTGAATGATCTTGTGATCTCTCCTTTAGGAATTTATCCTCCAAAAATCACAGCGTGTATGAATCGAGACACACATTCAAGAGTACCCGTAATAGCATGATCACAGGGGCAAAAATTTGTAAAAGTTTCAATTTCCATCACAGAGCACAGTTTATGGAATGGAATTCTATTCAGCTGTTGCAAAGACCTGTATAGTAAATTCTAAAATTTTTCTGAGCTTTGGCCACAGGCTGTGCACTGTTCTGCTCGCTTTATATCTGTCACCTCATTTAACCCTCTCAACAGTTTATAACAAGACAGTGTTGTCACCATCCATGTGTCACAGGAGAGGCACAGAGAGGTTAATAACCTCCACAAGATCACACAGCTGTGAGGAGTCAGACCTGGTATTTGAATCAGGCAGTGAGATTCTCGAGACTCCACTAGGGAGGGGGGTCACTGAAAAAAGTGAGTGCTAAGAGATATGAAAGCAAGTTTCAGAAAGATGCAACATAATTTATGTATGTAAAAATATATGTAACTTTGTATATAATTGTAGCGACAGGGTGGGGGCACAGGAGGCAGGTTCGGGATGGTTCTGGGCAGACGGGTCAAGGAAGGAGAGTCTTGGAGCCCTCGGTGGCTTTTCATACTTTATTTAGCAGAGGTGGCCAGGTACATGGCAGGCAGGGGTGCCGGGGGGCCGGGAGGCTGCCAGCCCTCCCAGCCCCCAGCGCATCTCACCCTCTCGGCTGCTTCTTCTCTCTCTGCTGCTGCTCCTCGCAGTTCTATCTGTTGATCCTCACAGTTCTGGCGTCCTCATGACGCCGCCCATTTATGCCCGTGTCCAACACAGGTGCGCCCACTTGTGCATGCCCACCCTGGAATGCTCGCAGCACCGCAGGTGTCCATCATCAGTGGTGGGAGGGTGGAAATACCTGATCAACCTTTACCCTACAATAATGTAGATTATTTATATTTAAGCTTGCATTATTATGAGAATACAGAAGTTATCTTGGTGGGAAAGAGAAGTGTCAGTGAGAGAAAACTGAGCTCTTTTTTCCTTCCCCCAAAATGCTGGAATTAAAAAAAACAAACTAGCTTCTCAGTTTCCTTCAATTTTCATTTCTTTATGTTTTTATTATATTGCCACCCACTTGACTTGAATCAAATAATGGCCCATCTGGCCACAGATATACATACTTGAAAAACAACATCCCGTTTAGGACAGAAATAAAAACCCCAGTTTGGAAATACAGCTTTTGATAGTTACTATTTATCAGTAGATAAGTTATTTTGAGTAAGAAGTTTAATATGGGTGAAAAGTTAGTATACTGTTGCTGTAGAAAGTGGCGTCGTGGAGCTGATGGAATGAACTGGTCATTCATTCGGTCCTGGAAGCTGGTCCCTCTTCACTGCTGTAGCTGCTTCATCTGCCTCCTTTTGTTTTCCTCCAGACTCCTGTTTCCATGGCATCCTACTCCAATCCCTAAAACCCATAATGAACCCGGTTGGGCCTGGGGAGTCACCCCAAATGAATTACCCCAGCCCTGACCATGTGGTGTCATAAGGGGCTAGTCTGGGCTGGAGATGCAGGTCCACGGACTGCTGGGCAGAGCAGTAGGTCATAAGCCCACTGGCCACTCGACATCCAGGGGCCTCTGGACAGGGCAGGTATACGGTAAATGGAAAATTATCGGGCTTTTCCCCCTCCCGCCACTGATGTGGTAATGGACACCTGCGGTTCTGCAGAAATGCCTAAGTGGGCACACGCAAGTGGGTGCACCTGGGTCTAGACACAGGCATCACAAGGACGCCAGCAGAACGGGAGAACAGGGGAGCAGCAGAGCAGAAGTTGAGAGACAGAGGCAGAGAGAAGCAGCCCAGAGAGTGAGATGCACCCCTGCCTGCTGTGTACCTGGTCGCCTCTGATAATAAAAGCCTAAAAAGGCCACTGAGGGCTCCAGGACTCCTTCCTCGACCCGTCTGCCCAGAATCTTCAAGAACTTGCTCTGTGCCCTTCCTGGCACCACAGCAGGCATGTAGGGTCTGTGGGCTGTCTGGTGCAAGCCGCCAGAAGCGGGGCACGGAGGTTCACGACAGCAGTGGTGGGAGGGCTACCGTGGGCCTGTGAGCTGGATGGCACTAGTACCGTGGGGGTGATTTTGCTTCCCAGGGATATCTGGCAGTGTTGGGAGACAGTGTTGGGGGGAGGGTACTGCTGGTGGCCGGTGAGCAGCAAACTGGGGCTGTACCAGACACCCTGTGATGCGCACCACAGACCAGGAGTTACCCAGCCCCGATCTCAATAGTGCTGAGATTTCAAAACCGGATTAGAGTTAGAGCCCGCTGAGTGGCCTTGCAGCAGGGGAGGGGGCCTGAGGGCTCCACATCTGGACGTCCCTCAGCTGGCGTGCAGACTGCGCCAAGGCCAGGTGGAAAGAATCAGCCTGGTCTTCCTGGGGGTTGCATTTCTGAGGAGCTGGGAGGAATTAAGTTATAATTATAACAACTAATGTTGACACAGCACTTGACAGGTGACAAAGTACTTCCTCTGAGCTTGGGTTCAGTGGAGATTGGAGTCTTTTACACCCCCCCCCCCCATATTGCTGGGGTCATGGGCAGCATGGGGGAGGAAGGGAAGGCTCCACCTGCTTCTCATTCTCCCATGAAACGAGTTCCTTGTCATAAAACTCTCCACGTTCTTCCTTTGATCATTACTCCCACAGTTCGAATCCTGCATGTTATTCCAGGTTTCACTTAAGGGGAGGCCTCCTGAGCAGATGTCCAGGCAAACATGCTCTTTCTCCTAATGCCACAGTGTCCTAACTTGGGAACACAGCAGGAACTAGGATCCATGATATCAGCTGGGCTATGTGTGGGTTTCAGGTACCCGGTAAGTTTAAGCTTAGAGGGAGGGTATAGGCAGCAGAGTTGGCCGATGAGGCTGGGCATGGGGGGTAGGGGTGAAGCCTAAGATTGAGGCACTCGATAGGCATCCTATGGAGGCTGAATGAACTTGGTCAAGCTTTTACTCTATTGGCCTCTGTGGCTGTCATCTGCAGCCTTGATCTTGTTAACGTAGAGGGTGCATGCGTGCAGGGCATGCGTGCCTGATTATGGACACCTGGTGCATGGGTGTGTGTGCACGTGTGCAAGTGTGCACACTTGAGCCTGGAGATCAGGGATGTAAAGGTGGCTTTCTCAGAGACAGTGGCACGGCTATGAGAAGATGGGTGATGGTTGTGAGAGGAAGAAACCCCGAGAGAACACCAGAGAAAGCTCAGAGGAAAGAGCGTATCGAGACTGTCTCCCCGCTGGCTCGTTTCCCCTGCTTACCACTGAAACCTGGGAGAATGTGATGCCAAGGGCTGCAGCAATTCTTCAAATGAGAACCGATGCTAAACCTCCTAGACCTGGGATGGTTGCAAAATACATGTTTCTCATGGGAAATTCCTGAAATGGGTTTTATGATCATCCCTACTTTTCAGAGGAGGAACTTAAGCTCAGAGAGGTTAATCAACTGGACCACGTTCAGTTAAATAGAAAATTAAGAGAGTTGTGACTGGACTCTAGTCTTGCCATAAGTCAAGCCAGACTCTGGGAGATTATCAAGCTCCTGGAAAGTTATGAGGGGGTTTGTGGAGGATCGTGGGTTCAGCAAGGCCAGTGCCAATGGAATGAGGGTAGACTGGCAGGACAACAATGGACTTGAGACACATCTGTCCTAGATTAGTGGGTACAAACCCCATGCTCTTGTGCGTGGCAGCTTTAGACCAGGATGAAGTGGGATGGTGTAGTGTCAGCAAGGGCACAGAGCAAGTTCTCGAATATTCTGAGCAGACGGGTCAAGGAAGGAGTCCTGGAGCCCACGGTGGCTTTTTCAGGCTTTTATTGATGTTTACATCAGAGGCGACAAGGTACACAGCAGGCAGGGGTGCCGGGGGGCCAGGAGGCTGGCAGGCCTCCTAGACCCCAGCGCATCTTCACTCTCAGGGCTCTGTAGCCCCCGCCCCTCTCTCTTCTCCCCTTGTCTTCTCTTCTGCTTGTCTTCTATTCTTCTGTTGGCGTCCTCCTAATGCCGCCGTTCTATGCCCATGCCTCAGCCCAGGTGTGCCCACTTGCGCATGCCCACTTAGGCACGTGCGCAGGACCTCAGGAGTCCATCATCACACCAATGGCGGGAGGGCGGAAAAGCCTGATCACTTTTCCATTTACCCTACGGATGGGTTAGTCACTGGCCAGAACATCACTTTTCTGGCTATAGGAAGGAACAGGGTGAGCAGGAGAGTCAAGTTTACTGGGGTGGGTCTTCGGGCCAGAATAGAAGTGGGATAACACTGAGAGCTGAGGGGTGCTCCTCACTGCGTGACCTGGCTCCCTGGGCAACATCTCCCTTCTGGTGGTGAGAGAATGTTCTGTGGTTAAATATGTACCAGGCTGCTCCTAGCTTCTGGGTTCCTTCGAATGAATTGGAAGAAGACTTAATGCAGGTGCACAGATCAGATCATGGCTGGATTTCTGCTTGCCCAGGTGCCCATGGCAGACAGCTGAGGAGGAGATCCTGTGTGCTACCACCGGGTCTGGCAGAGAGCGCGTGGCTAGAGAAGAAAAGGCGGCAGGTCCCTGGGCCCAAGACTCCAGGAGGTCACGGACCCACATGTGCTGCGTCAGTGTGAACAATTCTGGTCTCAGGCTGGCAAGGTGAGCTCAGGGAGTGTGGGCTGGGGCATGAATAAGAGGACCGCCTTCCTTTTGGTCTCTAGTCTTCTCTGGAAGAAGCTTTGAAAGAAAGAAAGAATGCCATTGCCTGGCTAGGATGGGGAGTAGAGTGGGGAGAGTTGACTCATTGTGTCAGTTTCATCAGTAAATACTTCAGAATTATGAAAAGTGACAATTTACTGATCGTGCCAGTCAGTGGACATGTCACCTTGTCTAGGCAAGACTTGGTTCTTTAAGCACTGATTTAGGTGTGACTGTCTTTAAGTAAAGGAGACGAGCCAAGACAGTCGGGGGCCTTGCACAATCAGCTGTTTGAAGAGCAGAATTGGGGTTTCCCGGAAAGAGAAGGAATTCTACCCATAGACAGCAGCTTCAGCGATGCCCCACAGCTACCCTCCCTGAGCACCAGCCCTGTGGCTGTCAGGCCTGTGCAGCCAGCCCCCGTCACAGTTAATTCCTTGCAACTGGTATTTCAATACCTTTATCCTACTGGTTCAATTTCTTTGGTTGAAACTAGACTGGTAAACCTCTGCGGATCCATTTATCTAATCCTCTCCAGAGTGCTTTTAGAGGTAAGTACAACCAGCAAGCAATGAGGCTAGGCTTCAAACTCCAGCCTTCCTACTCCAGGGATGGCGTTCTCCACAACAAACCCAGAGAATCACAGGGAGGGAGTCATGCAGATAGCAGCCACTGCTGCAGGCCTGACCTGCTTGATGGTGGAGTTGGCAGTTGTGATCTTAACAAAGGGGCATGTGCATGTACATATATATTCTCCTGGGTCCGAGGAGCTGTGGGATGGTGGGCAGAAGGGGGGTTGACTAATAGTGAGCAGGGACTGACTGTGTGTCCCACTTTGAGAAGTAAACTGTAAAACCCTGGGTTGAGATGATCTGAACTTAGGGGACCTCCAGGCATAGCTGGAAGACAGAAGCTGCCCAGAGGAGGCAGAAGAGGGACAGACACTGGTGCCGTGATTTACAGAGGTCATTCTGAGGCCTAGAGAACATTCATTCTTTTCTGTCTCCTCCTCTGCCTATGTCTCTTTCTCACATGTGCATGCCTGTATGCAGTTTTTCTTTTGAAACAGAAGAGCGATGGGGTGATTCATAGAATCATCAGAAAGAGGAACACTTAGACCTTCAAAAGGCACAGAGACAAAAGACAGAACCACAGACAAAAATCATATTCCAGAACCAGATATGGGGGCCCCACTGCTGATGGGGGTTCTGCTGGCCGGTCCCATTGGCTCCTGGATAATCACCCACTGGCATTGTGGCCAAGCAAGAGCTGGGCGCTGGCTGCTGCCCCACCAGAGTCACGGAAGCTTTTGGAAGACCTGGCATGCTTCTGCTGGGAGCCAGCGGTCATGCAAGTCTCCAGCTGGCTAGGTAGGGCCAAATAATAAGCTTGGGATCTGGTTTGTTGCTGGAAATCGAAGAGACAATTATGGTCAACTCTCATGCTAGCTGGACATAGCGTATAAACTAAGAAATATAAATTCTTATTTTATTGGGGGGTCCCGCAATCTCTTCCTTAAATTCCCCTACAGATTTTAGAGGGATTTCCAGCTCTTACTAAGAAGGCTGAAATGGGGGTAGGGTCGGGGCGGGGGGGGGCATCTCATTCTCTCTAGTTCCATAGGTCAAGGGCTCCTGAAAAGTGAAGCGCCTAGTCCTGGAGTAGGAGAGATGCAAAGGAAAGCCAGAGACTCGAGATAAAGTAGAAAATGGAGCTACTGGAATCTTCCAGCTATAGAGCCCCTATTTTTATTTGTTTACTTTGGGCCATTGATTTTATATTCAACCTGAAACCTTGAGCTGCAGGAGTGAGCTGCCATGACCCTCAAAACAGCCTTGATGGCGGAGGGGACCCAGGAAGAGCCCTGCTCTGGAGCAGGCTGCCGCCTTTGCAGCCAGTTAGAACTTGCTTGGCAGGGAGACTGCCAGGGCTCTGGGAGGTGAGTGCTCAGAAGAAAAGCCTGGAAAAAAAGCCAGACCCTAAAGGAATAGGTGAGAGGTGACCTCTGTTTCCCAGCCAGTTTCTAGACAGTAAGAGAGGGCCAGCAGGGAAATTACCCTCACAGAAACCAGAGGCTGGCAGCCCTTTAGCCTGAGTGAATTTAATGGTTTCTTTCTCTGTACCCAAAACCGGACCTGCCTCTCCTGGTTGAGGGCTGAGAGTGGGCTCTGGGACTGTTCCTCCCTCTGTGGGGAGAGCTGGCTCTTGGGGGTGAGGACTGGCTCTACCTGGGCTGGGTTGGGGAGAAGGGTGTTTGTAGGGGTGGGATCTTTGCAGAGTGTGTGTGTGTATCTGCGCATATTTGAGTGAGTGTGAATGCTTGCACGTGCACGTGTGCATATGAACATGTACACATGCAAACGTGCACATACGTGAATATGTGTGATTGTGTATGTCTGTGCATGTGTGAATGAGCAGAGGTCTATTTCTGAGAGTGTATAACTGCAAGAGTGTGTACATGGGCATGTGTGAGTGTGTGTTTTGTGTGTGTGTCTGCATGGCTACGTATTTGTATATACATGGACATGTTTTGTGCCTGTGCGAGCGTACATGTACACTTGCTTGAATGAGTTTATTTTGTGTGAGCGTGTAATTTGCATGTGTGTGTGATTGTGGTTGTCGGAGGCAGAGCAGAGGCTGACCCTGCTGACCGCCTCAATTTACATCCACCAAGGGAGACGGGCTATTCCTGTGGACTCCTGAGGGCTGGGGGATATCAGAGAAGACACATTTGCCCAGAACAAAGCAAAACCCTCAAAGGTTCTTTCCTGTCTCTGATTCTAGACAATTACCTGCCCTTTCATCTGCTTCTCACATTCACAGTCTGTCCATGTCACGGTCATCTTTCATCTCCTAGCCTTTCCATTCTCGTCCTTTCTCTTTTGTCTCTCAGTCTGTCCAGGTTGTTTTGCTTCCCTTTGTCTTTGCAGGGTCTGCAGTCCCTGCCTCTGGCTGTCCCTCCCTATGCCTTGGCTGGGTCCTCTCTCAGTCTGTCACTTTTTCTTTTCTCCTCCTGGCTTGTGTTGAGCAAAGTGGCTGTCAGGGCCATCTCTCGCTGGAGTCGATTCCCTCAGAGAAGCAGAGTTGGGACTGATGAGAGATTTTGGCTCCCTGTCTGATTTTCCTCCAGCTTGGTTTTGAAACTCCCTTGCAGCCCCGGGACATCCAGAGGCTGGCGGGGACACACTGGGCCCTGGGGCTCCGGGTCCCCAGCCTCAGCACCACGAGTCCCCATCCCTTTCCCTGACTTGGAGTGATCCTGTCGTCCTGTCTACAAATTGGGATCTCTCCGTGCATGCAGGCTTTGGTGACAGCCACCAGATGGCAGGGACTGGTTTTTATAGTAACTCATTAACCTCTTGCCATCCTACAATTAAGAAAGCATTTAATTGCTTTTCTCAAGCCATCCTATGAGTGCTTCGGGCAGCTTGTGTTCATCATGTGAACCAATTTGCAGCTAGAGCCTGAGAGAGTGGGAACAGTGGGGTGTGGCGAGCTCAGACATGGTGAGCACCCCAGGTGGCCCTGGATTGCTTTGGGGGTCTTTGGGAGGAGGGGAACATTAGCCTCAGGACCTTCCTACCTCTGCTAGGTTGATAAAGCCCATAGATGAGCCCTGATTGCATTTCGCAGTTATTTAGCTTCTCGGTCTCATTTTATTATTGAGGGGACAGAGGCCAGAGAGGTCAAGGGGCTTGCGCCAAGTCACACAGCAATTAGTGGCAGAACCTGGGCTGCAGCCTGAGTCTGTGGGTTTCCACCTGCCATGCTCTGGGCTACCTGTGGCTTTGCCAGCATGCCCTGGGAGACAGTGCTGCCAAGCACCCCGGGGCCCTGTTTATTCCTGCACCTGGACTGCCTTTAGGTATATGATGCTCCAGTGCACTTTACTCTGAAAACAGCTCAGAGTCTCCCTGGATGGATTAACCAGCTCCATCCAGAGTAGGATGCCTCCTGTGCCCCGGCCAACCAGCCCACGCAGTACCTTCACGGCAGAATTGGCGGGCACAAGCCACTGACGACCCTCAAGGCCTCAGCTGCTGGGAGGGCAGTCAACAGACCACCTTTAACTCTGAGTGCCTTGGGGGACTATCTTAGCCACAGAGGCTACTGACCCATGCAGGAAGCTAACGGGGCCCATGTGGGGCCAGTGCAGGACAATCTGATGGCTGGTCTAGGCCCAGAGCTCTTTAGGGCCTGCTGCTGGGCCCCTACCAGTTTTGCTTCTTCCTGTGCCCACTTCTGCTGCTGCTCCTTCTTGCCCCTGGGTGTAGATCCTAAGACTATCCTTGTTTCTAATGGGCAGCCTGCTTATTAGAAATGTAAAATATGGCAGCTCTGCATTGAACGTTGGGCGAGAAGCAGTGCCAAACCACTTTCTACAGTGTCTGTGCCACTTAGATTCCCACTGACAGGTCCTGACCTCGCCATGTCCTCACCAGCACACACTCATTGTGTTGCGTATGGCGTCTGGCGGCTGAGAGGCGGTCTCTCACAGCGGTTTGGATAAGCATTTCCCGAACGGCCAAGGATATAGAGCATCTTTTCCTTTGTTGATTTGTCATTTGTATATCTTCTCTAGAGAAATGCCTATTCAGAGCCTTAGCCCATTTTTAATTGAACTGTCTATATTGTTCAGCTCTAGGAGTTCTCTGTATATGCTGGAGGGTAGGCCCTCATCGCATATATAATTTGCAAATATTTTTCTCATTCTGCAGGTTGTCTTTTCACTTTTTAATAGTATTCTTTGAGACATAAACATTTTCCACTTTGAAGAAATCCAATTTGTCTATTTTCCTTTTGTTGCTTGTACAGTAGGTGTCAGAAGTCAGAGACTTGCTTAATTAAAGATCACAAAGACGACAGCTATGAATTTTGTAGTTTTAGCTCTTACATTGAGAGCTTTGATTCATTTTGAGGTTGTTTTTGTTTCTAGCGTAAAATAAGGGTCTGAATTCACTCTTCTGTGTGTGGTATCTAGGTGTTCCTGTGCCAGGTATGGGGATGATTATTCTTTTCTCCTTGAATGGTCTTGGCATCTTTGTGAAAATAAATTCACCAGAGAGGCATGGGTTTATTTCTGGATTCTCAGTTCTGTTCCATTCACCTATATGTTCATCCTATGCCAGTATAAGCTGTCCTGATTACTATAGTTTTATAGTAAGTATTTGAAAAATTAAAATATTTTTTTCGGTTTTATCGGCATGTAATTGGCATGTAATATGGTGTAAGTTTAAGGTGTACAATGCAGTGATTTGAAGCACACATATATTGTGAGATGATATCATAATAGGGTTACTGAACATCTCCATCCCTCACACGATCACTATTTCTTTGTGTGTTTGGTGAAAACATTGGGGACCTGCTCTCTTGGTAACTTTCACGTACAGAATTCAGTATGTGAACTACAATCACCATGTGGACAATAGGCACCAGCCTAGCCCTACTCATGTTTCTTTATTTATACATCTAAGAACTGGGGTGTAGGACAGGGCTGTGGGGATGAGAAGATAGAGACAGAGCGGGGAGCAGAACAGGTGGATCTACTGAGACACATCGCTGAGGGGAGCAACAGGCGAGACAGGAGAGGTCTGCTGTGCCATGTGGGTCACCTCCCAGGCAGGGGATCTAACTCCTGCTGCAGTGGGTGGAGACAGCTTGATAGTGCTGTGACACTTTAATCCCTGTGCCACCAGGGAGGGCCCAGCCCTACTCATCTTATAACTGAAAGCTTGTATCTTGTGTCCAGCCTCTCCCCCTTCCCCTCACTGTGTAATAAATTTTGAAATTAGAAAGTGTTAAGTCCTGGACTTTGGTTTTTTTCTTTTTAAAGATTGTTGTGACTATTTTAGGTCTGTTGCATTTGCATATGAATTTTAGGATTGGCTTGCCCATTTTTGCTTAAAAGGCAGTTGGAATTTTAATAAGGATTGCATTGTATATCAGTTTGGTGTATGGTGCTATTTTTAACATTAGTGAGTATTCTAATCCAGGGAAGTAAGATGTCTTTCTATTTATCTTCTTTAATTTTTTTCAATAATACTTCATGGTGGTTAGTGTGAAAGTCATATACTATTATACTTTGGTTAAGTTAATCCCTAAGTATTTTATTCTTTTTGATGTTATTGCAAACAGAACTATTTTCTTAATTTTATCCTGTGGTTATTCATGGCTAGTGCATTTCTATATGATTTTTGTATATTGATGTCGTATCCTGCAACGTTGCTGAAATTTTTTATTATAAGTAATGATAAGTTATAAAAACTGCAAAATTAGAGATCTAATAGTATTTTTGGTAGATTCTTTAGGAATTCCTACATATAATACTATGCCATCTGCAAACAGATAATTTTATGTCTTTCCAACCTGGATGTTTTTTATTTTTTTTTTCTTGTCTAATTCCTTTGGTTAGAGCCTCTATTGTTATGTTAAATAGAAGTGCA
This sequence comes from Galemys pyrenaicus, assembly GCA_019455555.1. Lineage (NCBI taxonomy): Eukaryota > Metazoa > Chordata > Mammalia > Eulipotyphla > Talpidae > Galemys > Galemys pyrenaicus. The sequence continues at coordinate 4,131,645 of JAGFMF010012177.1, read as the reverse complement.
AAGAACAGACATGCCCAGGAATTTCTGAATGTCTAGTGGATATTTGGATTTTACCCGGTTAGGTGCCGATTTTGTTGCATTCATTTAAATATTGCTGGACATTGTTCTGGGGGTCACAGTTAAATTACTTGCAATCAAACTTGTTTAGAAGTTTTCTTGATATGGGTCCAGGGCAGGCTTTGGCCGGTTGGGCTGATTTGGTCTTACTACTGAGTGGTTTTCATCATGCCCTACATGTCAGGAGGTCTTTTCACTCTGGAAGGTGGAATTAGAGACTATCCAGGCTGTGTGTGAGCTCTGGGGTTATCGTGCACAGATGAATATTCAGATTAAGACTCAGTCCAACTCTTGTTAATCTTTAATCTTGCACTTGCCTCAATGGGACAGATCTCAGCTATGCTTGTTGATCCTCTTCATTTTCTATGGGACTCTCTAGAGACTCTGATGTAGGCATTTCTCTAATCTCACCTCCAGGCTAAGGCTGGTCATCTTCCTTTCTAAAATCGGGACAGACTACTCTCAGACTTGCCTATGCTGATTACAGAAAACGCAGTGACTTTCAGAGGTTTAGATAAGATCTTACATAGACTTCCTAGTACATGGTGGAAGGGGGCTGGGCCCCCGGACAGGAGCCCATGACAGGACAGAAGTTGGGAATACTCCCCAGTCTCAGGACGCCTGGCTTTCCTGGGCTGTGCATTTGGGGGCTTGTGCGCAAACACCCTTCCCACCGTTGTCTCAGTAACACAGGCACACCCAGAGTGGAGCTGGTCTGTATGCAGTGCGGCAGGAGGGGTGGGCCCCCTGGGCTCCCCTTGCACCCTGCAGCTCCCAGGAACACCTCGTGGGAACCTCCATCCTCTGTGAAACAGTTTGATAATCACAGTCCCCGTGGGACTTCATAAGGGTTAGCTTGGTAACTGTGCCTCACTTGGGCAGGATGTCACTCTACTGCCTGGGACAGATGGGGTTCAGCAGCTCCCCAGGACTTCGTCTGTCACGTCTTCCAGCAACTTGACCTTCTGCGGAGTCGACAGCTGGCCTGGCCGCCTCTGTGGGGTGGCAGCCCAGCTGACCGAGCCAAGTGCCTCTCGATGCCATCTTTCCTTGGCGGTTTCCTGTGGCTGCAGCAACGGTTAATGCTGGGTGATGAACGGGACCCCGGTACTCCTGCTCCTCGCACAGAGGAACAGGCCTCTGCACAGATTCTAGGCCAGGATCTGAGACCTGCGAGGCCAGGTGTCCCGCCAGAGAGTGCAGGTGTGTGTATACAGGCATGCACACAGGGATGTGAGCACAAAGGCACCCCTCCTTCAGTTTTGTCCACTCATCTTTTCATTCCTTCCCTCTCATCCTTCAGGAAGAGCGAGAACATTCTGCCTCCTTTCCTGGACTCTCTCCCACTCAGGGAGTGCCTAGATGGGGCTCCCAGATGCCTCTTGGAATATCTTAGTAGAAGAACACATGACCCCTGACCGGAACCACACTTCAGACCTGACACACACTATTTGGGGGGACCTTGGGCGATCACTCACCACCTTACAGCTCCCTTTTCCTCTTCCGTAAAACCCTGCTAGGGCTGATGCAACAAGGCAATCGCCAGGCAACAAAATGCCTGATGACATGACCTGAAAGATCCCGAAATCTACAGTTGTGTCTGCTGAAGGTTAGGTTCCCAGGAAAACAAATTCTGCAGCAGAATTTAGTACTGGGGAGATCCGGGGGTCACAGCTGTCACAGGATAGGGACAGTGCCATCTCTGAGGTCTAACTGCAGCGTTCCCTGACCCCTTTTGCACACAGTGCTGGCATTTAAGCCACCTCCACTTTCAATGATTCACTAGGAGGAGTCCGAGGATTCAGCATATGATCACACTCACAGCTATGATTTATTAGATTGAAAGGATGCTAAGCAAAATCAGCGGAGGGAAAAAGCACCTGGGAGAAGTCTGGAAAAGACCAGGCACAGACTTCCAAGAATCTTCACCAGCCGAATCACAGAGACTCTGCTGAATTCCCCCAGCAGCAAATTGTGAGCACATGTGTGAAATGCTGTCCTCCAGGGAAGCTCATTCTGGATCAGTGCTTAGTGATTGTTGGGGCACAGGGGGAAGGGTCCCCATGTAGGGACCCTCTGCTGGCCATGCACCAAAATTCCAGATTCATGGAAGGAAAACATTATCTGTCTAGCATAAACTGTGTGGCTTGGGCAGTTTAGGAACGGTGAGCTGCTCTTACCAGGGAATTGTGGGAACTCTGCCCAAAGGGGGTCTTTTTAAGGAGGGCAGCCTCAGCACCTAAATAACCCCTTTCTGCACATTTTCCATCTTGATCAGTCACTAGGTGTAGTGCTCTGGGGGAGAGGCGTGAGGCTGGGCACGGCTGCTCTCTGCTGCTGACCAGCCCTCGGAGAGGCCGACCACAGAGATCTGCCTGCCACGGCCTCCCACGAGACCGTCATCCACCGGGACAGCTTTGTGCACACGTCCACGAGAGGACTCGGGCGTGCTCCCTGCCCTGTGACTGGGCTGCTCAAGAGCCCACCGCTGGAAGTCTGGCACCAGCCCATCGGGTCACCTCACCGCGAGGATCACGCAAGGACTGCGCAAGGGGAAGCGCCTGACGTTGTCCCCTATGAACCACTGACAGAGCATGCGCAGGTCAGACAGCGGGAGGGGGGATGCGGTGCCTGGGAGGTGGCTGGTCTGCAAACAGACAATTGGAGTGGGGCCTTATAGACGGAGAGTAAAGGCATATATGTGGAATTGAATTCATCCCACTTGCACCCCCCATGTTGAAAGCTGTGGGTCTACAGACTTAGAGAGGGCTTGGTTTCTGTCCTTGGGTGCAGACTAACCAGTAATCAGGAAGCTGTGATTTCAAAAGAAGCGTGACAGGGAGCAGAGAGAGCCTGGACTACTCTGTGCCCAGTAGCGACGCAGTAGGAAGGCAAGGCTCCGTGGAGGAGGTGGTGCTCGTATGGGCCCTGAAACATAGGAGTTAACCAAGCAGAGAAAGCGGGAAGAAGGGGCTTCCAGGAACGCCCAACATAGCAAACTTTGGGAAACTGGTCGTCTCTGGTGTTCGGCTTTTTCAAGTGGTTTCTTCTAGATTATGAGAACTTTCTGGAGTCATAGAACCTCCATTGGAAAGAACCTTAAAAGCATCCTTAGCTGAGTGTGCATCCATCCAAAGTCACTGGGATGTTTCTGCTTGTACCTCTCTGGTGACAGCGAGCTCACTACCTTCTGAGACCATGTAATCACTCAGCATATCAGTAATCTTCCTCCCACTGATCTGGAATCTATTTCCTTGTTTCTTCCACTTATTAATCTGATTTCATGCTGTTAAAAAGTAGTATAATTGCTGCCAGGCCGCAGGAATGGTGCCACAGCCCTATTAAATAAAGTTAGACAGAAATGGCCAGCATGGCTGATGAGGATAGGTTTTTGCTCGTGAATGAAAGTCATCTAGCTCTTTGATACACTTTGTTTCCACTATTTTTTCTGCTTTTGTGACCTATATACATCATCCATTTGACTGTCCCCAAATTTTCCTGCGTATGGAGTCACCTGTGGCTAATTAACTAGAAATGCTGAAGGTCTCCATGTCATGAATAATGGGAAACCCATGTCCCAGTCCCTCCCACCACTAAATCCCTAAAGCTAGCCCAATTCCAGGTTAGTCATTGTCTGTTCCGCGTGGACCTGGGTCTGTGGGCCTGTGCCAAGGCATGGCACAGGAGACTGGAAGTTGGGTGTCACCCTGGCTGCCCGAAAGACACTACGACCCACTTTCCCCACTGCCTTCCTAGGAGAGTCTCCAAAATGTCTTTCCTTCCCCCAGCCTGCCCTGGTGCATGCGTGCGCTCTCGCGAGCTCGCTCTCTCTCTCTCAATCTCTCTCTCTCTCCCTCTTTCCCTCTCCCTTTTCCCCCCTCTCTCCGTCTGTCCCTCCCTCCCTCCCTCCCTCCCTCCCTCCCTCCCCCCCCCTCCCTCCCTCCCTCCCTCCCTCTCTCCCTCCTCTCATTTTCCCCTCTTTATTTCCTCTGCTCTTTCATCCCTCTTCCTTACCCCTTCCTGGAAATTCAGGATTCTTTCTCTTTATTACAAGAGCAGATTTTAGTCCTTCGCGAACACTGCTTGGGCTGGGACCTGTTACTGCAAACCAGAAGCTTGTGCAGGAGCAGGCAGAGCCTCTGACAAGCCAGTTTCCTCCTACCCTGATCAATATTTTAACGTGGCTACAGCCCCATCTTTCAGTCAAGGTATCAGGACTACGCTGTAATCTTTGCTCATACATCCTGGCCTCCTTTCAAGGCAGATGAAGTTACTGTCTTTCAATTTTTAAAGCAGCCTAAAATCTTGCCTGCTAAGTCTTCCTTCTCTGACTCGCCAATGTCTACCTGCTTGCCCTTAAGAATAAGCTCAGTCTGCCTCCTCCTGAAGCTTCCCTGATCACGTGTTTCGAATCTCCCCACTTCAGTTTGGCTCACTTGCTACCTGGAGTTAGTGTAAAATCCCAAGCATCTGTGACTTGTCACTGCAACTAAACTGCCCGTCCAAGAGGTCTCAGGAGACTTAGAGCTCACTGCAAGGTGGACTGGCACTGGAGGAACAAGTTGCCCAACAGACTGGATTTGATTCAGACTTCCTATCTGCTGGCTGTGTGTCTCTGCCCCAGTTACTTAACCTCTCTGAACCCAGTTCTCCCATCTTTCAAAGGGGAAAGAATGCTTCCATCACACCATTGCTGTGAGAATTAAAGGAGGTCAGGTACATAAAATGTTCCGCAGAGGACAGTAGGAGGGGGTTATACATTCTAGATTCCTTCCTTCCCCCGAAGAATCCACAGAATAACAGAGGGGAAAGCAGACAACTAGCCTTGGATGATGCTATTGGGGGGACAAAAATTGAAGGGAAAATCTACTTACTGATGGGGGGTGGGGCTTGATCTGTCTCCTGACAGGTGGACAAAGCCTGTGTCTGTGGCCCATGCAAGCTGACACACAGCAGAAACATGAGCATCTGGCTTCCTGTCTCTTTGCTGCCCAAACCCACCCAAAAGCAGCTCTTAGGACTCCTCATGGTGTGTTCACCTCCCCAGCACTGCCCCCTGGATCAGACTGAAGCCAGGGCACCACAGGGCTGGCCCCAAGGCAAAGGGGTGGGGGTGGATGAACTGACCCCAGGGAACCTTCTGAGAGGATGGACTGAGGCAGGAGGATGAAGAGTGAGCTGGAGTAGTGGAGACTAGTGTTGTCCTTTGAGCCTCAGTTTCCCCATCTGTACAAAGCATTGGGTGTATGATTATTGGAATCCTGCTCAGCAAGCTTAGAAGTGTTTGTGTGTGTGTGTGTATGTGTGCACGTGCTTGAGCACAAGCCCTTTGAACTTTGTGTGCTCAAAACTGGCTTGATTCACACCCTACATTTCTGAATGTGTGAGGTTTTTGACCTGGAGCAGGCTGAAGGCTACTCTTGCATAATTCACACAGAAAGGGGCTCAGATTCATTTGCAAATAGAATGTAACAATGAGGAGCCTCTGCCACTAAGCCAGGCCCTCTCATCAGGCCTCTTCACCCCTTCAGACTCTACCAGTAGCGACTCAGCTCCCAGCTCCCAGCTCCACAGGCACCCGCTTCCTCCCCGCCCCCCCTCCTCACTGGCCCCTCCCTCTGTGTTCTGAGAGACTCCTTGAACTTCATCCGACTCCATGACAGAACATGTACTGTGTTCATTCCTTTATTCAGTCCATTGACCATGATTTTAACTTTACAGTGGTCAAGAATCTCTGGCTTTTTCATCAAGACTTAGTGTTCTCTATGTGTTCCATGATCTCTTGTATTACATGGACTTTGTCTCTCTGCTGTTGAAGCTGTTCCTCTGGGGTGTGTGCGGTCCCCATGGCAGTTCTGACTTGCTCCCTCCCCTCTGTGTTGCAGATGGGTTGGCCTTTCCCAAGACACAGTCCATGTCTCCATCCCTGACCTGGAGCCTCAGAGAGCCAGGCATCTGCAATGGATCTGAGAGCTTCCTGAGAGTAGAGAACACTGCCTTTCTGGGAGTTTCGCAGAAGCTGGGACAGTGTCTCCCAAAGGAAGCAGGACCTGGAGTCCAGCACCATATTTCTAAGGGGCAGGGCTGAGCAGTGCTTGCCTCGGGGATGCAGAGCTCACTGGGACCGCCTGAGCCCACATGGTTGTCCCAGATGGGAGCTCAGTGCGGGATTGGAGATGGCACTTGCACTTGAGTTGCCTGAGCTGAGGGTGGGGGGGTTTGCCTCAGGTCTACTTCACCAGGTAAGCTGGGCCCCCCCTTCTCTGTGGGGTCTTCATAGTGCAGATGTTCTCAGGAGAAAAGGCAGCTTGTCAAGGCACCACCCACATGGTTTTAACTCAATCTTTTTCAAGCAAAAGTGTGTCTTCCTAGTGCTTGCCTTAACCCTGGGAATTAGTGAGGATTCGTGGGCAGACATCATAGAATTCATTCATTTGCTAACAGTCTTTCAAGAGCTCCCTGTGATGTTGTGACTGATGCTATGAAAAGTCGCTCCCAGAGTCTATTTAATTTGTCCTGGGAGGCTCTGTGTGTGTGTGTGTGTGTGTTCGCATGTGTAGTCTTCAATGTAATGGAAGAAGCAGTGGAAAGGAGGCAAGGATCATTTGTTGAGGGTCAGACAGTAGGACCCCAGTCCATGAGATGTGTGACCTTGGACTAGTTACTTGTCCAAACTGGGCCCCACTGGGATTACAGTTTGGAAAACTGAGTAAACCATCCTGCTAATAAGTGACTTTTACACAGATTCCTCCCCTCCCACTTGCACCATAATCAGAGAAAATAAAAGCAGAACTGATTGCCTCTCTCATAATGTCTTTTTGAGGGGCAAGGGGAACCACATTTTGAATCCAGAGTTCACCTCCAAATTTCTCCTAAAAGCAAAGGGAAATATGCTGGAGATGAGAGAGCTAACGCAGGCCTCAGCTGCAGATCATCATAGTGGTACTGGAATGTGATCATGAGGAAGTTGTCCATTTTATTTGCACCAACCAGACAAGGTCAAGAGACCCAAGTCGAGTCTAACTTTAGGTTGCCTCCTACTTCTATCCTAGAATTAATTTTACCCCAAGATAATTGATAGTCCCAACCTATATTTTTGAGAATGAGATATGTACCCCATAGGGCTTTAGCCCAGCTAAGATTTCGTGTTGACCACAGATTGAATCTGAAAGACTTAGAAGCCAAGCGCCACTTTATCTCTTTACTGATTGAGCTTCCCACCTTAGACACCTCTCTCCCTATGTCAAGGTCATCTTCAATGTCCAGCTGCTCATCAGATGTCCTTCGGTACCTCCCAAGGAAGGCTGATAACTATTGGTAAAGAAAATAGAATGGGCAGACTTGACTTTGAATTCCAACTGTGCTTTGGGTGTTTAACTCTTCGCTAGCAATTCAAGTTTTGTGAGCCTCAGTGTCGTCATCTACCCATCCTGTAGGGCCTACACAGAGACGCTTTCAAGGTGAAAGAACTACCATTTTAGAGACTCCAAGTAGTTCTTCTGCCTTAGAGCAGAGTCTGGGAGAGGCTGCAGAAAGCCAAAGATGCAGGCACCCAGCCTTCAGGTGCTCAGGTAAGCCCTGTTCATGGGAAGCTTCTGCTGCTTTTGCATGTTCTGCTCTATGCTCAGCTTGGATGAAAGGACACAACTGCTCCCCGACCAAGTTAAAGAAAGCTGCTCCCCTCCAAAGTTGGAGGGCTTATTTTCCCTACCTGTAAAATATTATCTCAGGGCATGTGTGTCTGTCTGCCTGTGCTTGTCTTTGTTCCCTGGAGTGGGGAGGGAAGACTGTACAAAGCAGGAAGGACACACAGGCCTCACTGCTGAGGGCTAACGCTGGCATGGCTCAGCTCCGTCTCCTGAGAGAAACTGTGTGGACAGAGTTGGGGAAGTGTACTGGGTGCTCTTGTGAGTGTCAGCTGGGCTAAAGCCCTGTAGGGTGTACATTTCAGTCTGAAACAAATATAGGTTGGGACTATCGATCATCTTGGGATGAAGTTAATTAATTCTAGGCTGGGAGTTAGAGGCAGCCAAAAGCTAGGCCAGGCAGCACCTAATCGAGGCCTTAGCTTGGCCTTTTGTCTGTACCACTGAGCTTAAGGAATAACCACTTCTCGTAAGAGGCAGATCTTTTCCTCTGGGTAGTGGGGGACATGAGAGGCACAGTGATTCCCACTGAGACTAACGGGGAGCTTTGGATGCTTGGAGCATATCTTGATAAACCCTGGTCTTAGGGAAACAGCCTGCTCCTCAGCTTGGCATGCCAGGCTCTCCAGTCTTTACCACACTAATGCCTTCTCCCCAACCCCACTGCCTCTCTACCCATAACCACCTACCCCGTGCACATAGTAGGTTATTGGGAAATGTGTCTTACTTGGCTGGACCTGAACATCTCCCTTGGCCCCTTGGTTTACCTTCTTCCTCCACACCCACTTACATCCAGTGCCAGGCCTCCCCAGCCTTCCCCTGTCAGGGATTTTCATCAATATTCTTTTATATTCCTACCAATAGCAACAGGTAAAGCGCCTGCTTGGACTATTGCAGTAGCCTCCAAGCTGGCTGAACTCTGCTGAGACTCTCCCTGTTTCTTGTCTGCTCTGCAGATTGTAACCAGAAGATTCTCTGCAGGCCACTGCTTTCCTCCTGCCCATCTCCAGCTCCGTGCTCTTATCGGTTCTCCACTGAGTGTAAGTAAACCCGGACTTACCAGTCCGGCCATCCACAATCCAACATTGGCCTATCTTCCCCATCCTGCCTGGGACTGAAGAAGGTGCGGCAGCCCCACATCAGCTCCCTGGCTCCTGGTATGCGGAATGACTCCCCATCCTGTTCCATTGTCTTCCTTGCTCCTCTCAGCACAAAGGCATCCCCTGCTTCTGAGCCCCTGTCCAGTCCTGTCTTTTGGTTGTCAGCCCCGCAGTGAGCACACTGTCCTTCCTCAAGCTCAGATATGGACTGATATTGGCCCCCCCAGTGCCCAGAGCAGAATTTTGCATGGAACAGGAATTGATACATAATTCTAAAAAATACTCTGTTTACTTATAACACTCAAAGCAACCTCAACAGAAAGCACATTCACCTTTCTAATACTGCTTCCCTCCTCCTTCGTCAAAATTAGAAGCCCTTTGCGGGCTAAGACTTGTTGTCTAGTTGCATTATGATTCAGGGCCGTGGTGCTCAGACATCACTGCCCATGGGTCTGAGATGTTGGCTCAGTGTCCTCTGCCAGGTGTTTGGCCTGCGCTTCCTCTCTGATTCAATCCTTTCCCCTTGGACCACTGGGTGTTCAATCCTGGTATCTGTTCCTCTCTTGCTCATTTTCCAGCTCTTACCTGCTTGGGAGCTTGGGTGGAGCCATGGAAGCCGGTCTGACCATGTCAGCCACGGTGTTCCTGGCAGCGCTGGCAGAGCTCTGGGAGTGGACAGGAGGGCTGGAACGTCAGCCCGGGGGGGGTCTGAGACCAGGACTGCACACAGGCTGGGGTACAGGTCTCCGAAACAGGGGAAATTGGTGAGAGCACAGTTCTTCGAGGCTGCCATTGCCCCTGCGGCTGCCAGTGCCACAGAGCAGCAAGCCAACCACTTTCAGCCCTTCTGTTGCTCTGGTCCAGGCTGACACTCCAGGGAGAAGCCGCTGGACCAAGAATGTGGCCCTTCATTTTCCTGCCTCCTGACCCTTGTCTGGCTGCTGCCCCCGCCCCGCCCCAGTCTCACCCTTCACACCAACCCCACCCAGGCCACGCAGTACCCAGTTTTCAGAGTTGCATTGCCCAGGGTGCCAGGGTTCTGCCTGGTCCAGGTGAAGCAGGCGGCACAGCCCTGTGGGCACCACCGCAAGCAGCAGCGGGACAAGTGGCCACCGAGGAAGCTGTCCTCCCGCTGACCCAGCACTGTGGAACGTAAGCTGTTTCCTTATTTAACCAAGCGGACGGGTCTTAGTGGCAATAACATAAAGCAAATTTGGATTCCGTGAGTCACTTTATATTTCACCAGCCTTATATTTTCTTTCCTGTGGCATGAAATGGAGAGGCCAATTCTGAAAACTTGCAAGTGATTTGTTCCTGCAATGTAAGTGCAAACTTGAGGACCATTTGCTAATTAGCTAATTGGTCCTCCTTCCTGGGCATTAGCAAAGTGATCTTTAAGCACCACAGACAGATTCGAATTGTTGATCCCCGTTGTTACAATACCAACAGAAGCTTCCGGGGAAACAGGTCTGAGCAGAAGTCATAAACACGGACTTCTTAATTCCTACCCACTGGACTTGTGGGTTCGCTTAATGTTAGCTTTCTCCCTAATGAAAGGCAAGGGAAAGATCAGCTAGAAATTTCATAATCAGAGTGTTTGTCTACTTTGCTATTTTTAAGCACCCCAGGCTTTGCTTGGAAGGAAGGATGTGCTGGTGGGTGCAGACCGAGGTTCCTGCAAAGGTGCACTTGAGAGGGCAAAGAGCAGGCGTAAATAAGGGATTAAGAGTGCCTCCAATGAGAGTCTATCCCTCCAGCAGCCTCAAAACGAAAACATGCCGCCGATGACTCATTGGCTAATAGTGAATATGACGGGCTCATAAAAACGCTGGTTCCCACGGGGCTGTTCAGCAGCCTGTGTCTGGTCTTGAGCTTGTTATGCTCTGAAGCTACCAATGGAAACCTCCCTTCCACCAGCAGAGCCTGGGTGGAGAGTTATTTGGGTGATTTACAAAGTCTGAATGGCACAGAGAGGGGAGGCCCACCTCCGCCCATGCTTTCTGTTCCCCGGCATGTGTCCTGGGCCTGCTGCCAGTTCCGTGTTGGACCTGACGGAGCCCCGGATGCTATATGGACTTCATTAAGAAGAGACCTTGGCCCCAGGGAGCCCAAAACTGTAAGGAGACGTGGCCTACACATAAAGTAAGGGCTCAGAGTCCAACCTGGGAGACGAATGAAGAACATAAACATGCCTTCCCGCCACCATCCTAAGCATCTGAGCCACAGCATGACTAATAAGAACAGGAAGAGCACACATCTATAGGCACGTGGCTGTGATGAGCGTGGCGGACTCAGGCGCAGCCCCATGGACGAAGGAATGGAGCTGATTCCCTGAGGTCACAGGGGCGTCCCTGTCCGGGAAGGGCACAGCAGGAGGACTTGGAGAAAGGCCCGCAGTATTGGTGTTACCTGAGAACACAACTGAGTTTCCTACCTCTGGAGGCGTGCAGGAAGAACTCATTCGTTCACTGATTTTTCTTCAGCCAAGCCATTCGTGGATACCCCTGGCAAAGATCAGAGGTCCATCTGTGATCATAAAATAGACTGGGTGCAGGCGTCTCTTTGCTGGTGGGTTGGACGCGCTAAGTGGTTGGTCTTAAATTCCTCAAGCATTGGAGTACCTGATAAAAAGGAAATTTGCCTCAACTCTGTGGCCAAGCCACACTGACAAAGGGGTATAGGTTGGGAGAGCTGGATGTACAGGCATTTTGCACAACCGCTCTAGGCTGGGAATTAGGGATTCAGTGATCGGGTGACCTTAGGACAGTCATTTACCTTCTCTGGTCATCAGTATCTTTGAGTCAAATGGAAATAACACTTACCTTCACACCTCCTCTTGGGATGATGACCATAATTCATTGGCTGAGTAATTACTTCCTGTATTCACTTGACATACACTTTTTCATGGCACCTAATAACAGGCGCTGTGTTTGGTGCTGTGGAAACAAAGACAACTGTGACCAGGCTGTTGCTGGTAGGGTTCGCAGGCCAGTGTGCCTTGCAATGGTGTGGCCTGTGATGGACGTCCGCCCAGGTGGAATAAGAGGAGACTCTAGGAACTTGGGGTGGGCTGGGAGGGTTATATGTTTCAGTTTTCCATGCCTGGGGCCATTGTGGAGAAATACAAACACACACGTGTTATTTTATTGTTGTCATCAGGACAGATTAGCAGAATGCCGCAGACCCTGTCAGCCAGGGGGATGTGTCCTGAGGTCTGTCCAAAGCCTTAGTGGTGCTATCCCCAGAGCGCTGGCTCTGGACTTTTTTCTTGAGTCATTTTCCAAAAGGAAGTAAAGTCTCAATCTCTTTCCAATGGTCACTATCTGGGAAGAAGAAAACAGGGAACTGGAGCTGCGAGAGGCCCCAAAGCAGGTTCGTGCTCATGCCTGCTCAGTGGTTTCTCCTTCCCCACCCCCACTAGCCTGGCAGACTCAGATTGAAATGTGTGACTCATCAAAACTCCAACTGATTACAGACCTTGGAATTTAGGAGTTGCCAACAAACAACCCAAATCAAGAATAGTAAATCAGCAAATGACAAGGGTCAGGTATCTTAAGGATACATCTGCTTGTGGGACAGTGTGTGAGCTATGGGCTCCTTGGGGGCGGGGAGGACAGGAGAGCTTTCTTTTCCTCTGGCTCCTGCCCTTAAGTGCACACCCTGGGGTTTCAGGGGAATACTGACTGTTTGCATCGAGCTGTTGCCTTACAGCCCCAGCTGCCTAACTAGAGCACTTGATGGTTGATGGGTGGCAGCGTGGACCCTGGAGGGATGCAAACTTGGGGTAAAAGTCCCATCTGTGCACCAGGCTAGCTGGAAAACTTTGGAAGGAATCAGTCTCCTGCCTCAGTTTCCTCATCTATAGGATGAGTGTAGCAACGATAGTAACCTCATAGGTCAGTCGCGCCCAAGAAGGACATTTATGATATGTGGCAAATAGCTAAGTAGTCAATCAAAACAAACAAAAATATTTTTAAGAACAAACAGTGCTCAGTAAGTGGTTAGCAACAGCAGCATCTATTCCAGTCTCTATCTTCATCTTTATCCCCATGCCCAGTCTCTATCTTCATCTTTATCCTTGACTCTTGAAGATGAAAGGGGAGCATGAATGGAGCTCCCCAGAGACCTTCCAAACATGGGTCTTGTGGGTCCAGGACTGTTGCCCTAACCAAAGCTTCCCAGCTAGAGCCAAACTTGTTTCCAGTGCTTCCCAAACTGGAGACTGCAGCCAAATCTACGGGAACCCCGGGTTAAAATAGACCCCTGGACCCCACCCACGAGCTTCTGGTTCAGCAGGTTTGGAGTGGGAGCTGAGAAACTGGGTTACTAACGAGGCCTCAGGGCTGCTCTTTGAGAACCGCTGCCCTGGCTTCGCCTGGGCCCTGTGCGTGTACCCGATAATCAGCACTCTGAGTGGATGGATGTCAGAGGCCACTTGCTGGCTTAAGTGGCTTTCAAAGGCTGACTCTGCATTTGGTTAGGCCAAGGTCAGGCACCAGCATGGATTTTGGATTCTGTCACTTCTGAAATTGTTTGTCTTTTAGAACTAAGACCATTCACCCAAACACCCAAAAAGTGAAGTAAGGGGTAGAACAGGTCTCCTGGATGGTAAGCCCCACGAGGGCAGGGGCTGGTGTGCCTTGTGCCCCACTGTGTCTGCTGCCTCGACACTGTTGCAGGTGAAAGGAGTAACGCCCACTCCCCTGCTGGGTTTTGTGGTTTCTCAGTGCTTTGGGGGAGAGTTGTGTGCCCCCTTCTACCATTTCATCTGTCTCACTCTTCAGCCTCAATGCCTCCAACTCCCCTGCTGCACAGAGTTTTGAGGATAGGAACTGTAGTTCTTGATATTTGGTGACTGTTGAATGACTGAATGAACATGGAATCATCAGAGGTTACATGCCCAACACGTATTGAGTGAATTCTGCTCACAGGTCACAGGGTCTCCTTATGCTTTCCTGCCTGGAGTTTCTTATCCTGTCCTGAGACCCTCACTGGTGGCTCCTACATGAGCACAGAGTGAAGGGGCCCTAAACAGGCCAGAGCTTGCATAACTCAGAAGACTTTCCCCTTTTCCAGGCTCCAGGTCCAGCTTGACCAGAGGGCTAGGGTGGGGTCTTCAAGGAGTCCTCCAGAGTATCTGGGGCCAGACCTGACCTTGTACCTAGGACTTGGAGTAAAGGAAAGCAATGGCAGAGAATATGCCCCAGACTTGTCGCTGGGTGACTGAGGGCTGCTTCCTGGATCTCTCTGAGCCTCAGTTTCTGCCCTATAAAATGGGAATAATTATAGTGCCAGCTTTATAAGTTTGCTGCAAAAGTTAAAGGATATATTTATAAAGTGCTTAGAATACTGCCTGGCACAGAAGTATTCAATAAATGTTTGCTGCTGTGATGAAGAAGAAGAAGAGGAGGGAGAGGAAAAGGGGGAGGAGGGGGAGGAGGGGGGGAGGAGGAGGAGGCAACAATGACGAGGAGAAGACGACGAAGATGACGATGAGGAGGAGAAGAAGATGACAACAATGACGACGACTACTCTATTACTCCCCAGTGTCTTGCCTACCTGCTTGGTGCCTGAGTTCCTCTGAGACCAGGGCCTGCCTGGCTTCTGGGGTTTCTCCTGCAGGAACTGGCATCCTGCCTGGGGTTGAGGGTTCCATGAGTCCCGGCTATGAACATTACCTGAGTGTTGCCTCCTTCAGGAAGCCTTCCCTGAATGTCCCTGCCCTCTGCTGTTTCACTCCTTCCATGCTTTCTTTCAGCATCTAAGCATCCCACCTGTCTTGGTGCCCTGTCTGCTGGACAGTGCCCTGGTGCTTCCCTGACCCTCTGTATATACTGAAGCCCCTGCCTCCAGCTGCCATGTCAACCAAGGACTCCACTTGCTGCTTCAGTGCCCCTTGCACTTGTGCCTACGTCCATCCCTAGGCACCTAGTGCTCTTGGTTGACCCTGCCTCCACACCCCACCTCTCCCTCCCAGAAAAACCACCCACTGTATAGGTGTGTTGCTTTTTCCTTCCTCAGACTTTATTTGTCTTGGGAGGAACTACCAGGGAACCCATCTGTCCTTACCCATCCCTCCCTTGCCTGCTCCTGGAAAACACCACACAAAGTCCCTGAGCACCAGCAACACTGGAGGGCCGATGGCTGCTTCTTGTTTATTGCAAATAAATTAATACTCAGCAGTGAAAACTGAACAAGATACCCAGTTCAGACTTTCTGGGTCCATATGGGGTTCTTTCCCCCCGCCCCACCATGTCAAGAGAAGAGAACAGTCTGGCAGAAAGTTGATCTTAATTCTTGATCGTCATTGTTGGTTTTCCAAAGCTCACCCCCCAGGTCCCCCGAAGACTACTTGGGGGCAGGCAAATATATATTATGAGGCTGAGTTTGGGGAGCAGAGAAATAAATTGTTACTATTATGGATGAAGCAATTATCATAAATCTATTTTTAATCTCTTCTTCCTTTTAAAATAATCGAGACTGTCTTTTCACAAGAGGAAGAATCCCAGCTTTGATATAAGGGAAGGTACAAAGAGCTCCCCTTCTTCTAGCTGAAAATGCTAATTGAGCAGCCATTTATTTTTTTAACCTTCATTAACTGCATTAACTTGCATTAACACCTTTTAAAACCTCTTTAAAATTGTGTTCAATTCACTTTCTTTAATCTCTTCTTTTCCGGGAGTGTGGAATGACTTTGATCCTCATCTTCATCTTTTCTTTGATGACAACCTGGGATTTAATTTGTATTGGGGAATTGAAATGCAAATTTGCAACACCCCCCCACCACCACCACACAGACACTCAAGTTCTGCTGGGCTGATGACAGTCATAGATGGGTGAATCCCAGTGCTTCAGATATTGGACAGCGTGCCCTCCCAGCAACCCATCAGTCACTGGGGAAATAGTCTCCTCCATTTCTGTAGTCTCTGGGTACCTGAGAAAGTTGTGCAAAATGTCCAATAGTGTGTATGTTCATGGTAAGCCTTTAGCCCGTGGTAGAAACATGCTTGTTTTCCAAAAATTTCTGAGGATATTCTTGCTCTGAATATGTTTTTCTTTGTCTTTTGCGTACTGCCTCGATGTTGTATAGAAAGCTGTGGAAGTATACAAGGGAGAAAGACATGTGACTATATTGGTTCCTCGTTGAGCATGAAATTACCACCTGACCCAGCAATTCCACTCTGGGTACGAGCCCAGTGAATTGGAAGCAGATGTTCAAGTAAAAACCTGCACTTTCGAGTTCAGAGCGGCACTATTCATAATAGCCAGAAGGTGGTAACAACCACATTCTATCAGCTGAGGGATGGATAAATGGATATGGTATATCTACTCAAAGGAAGATTACTCAGTCATGAAAAGGAAGAAAACGCCGACATATACTACAACATAGACCTTAAAAACATTATTCTAAGCGAAAAAAGACAGTCACAAAAGGACAAATGTTGTATGATTCCACTTATATGAAATGTCAAGAGTTAGAAAACATGTAGAATGAGGCTGACCTCATCTTATTGAGCTTCATGCTATTGTGCTGCATGGATGACAAATTTTTTTTATGAGATCCTTCAACAGCAAACAATATTATGACTGGATGAAGGTGTAGATGACAATTATTGGTTTTTAGTAATTCATTTTTAAACTTAAGATGTGTATGTACTTTTTTAGACATACTGCTATTGCACACTTTGTAGCAGTGTATCAACACTGGGAAACCAAAAAATTTATGTGACTTATTTTATTGCGATATCTATCCACTTTCTTGCAGGGCTCTGCAATGGAACCTCTGGTGTCTCTGAGCTGTGCTGTAGGTTGCCAGGTTGGGGTAGAGGACACGAGCACACCGCCTGATAGGTACAGAGTTTCTCTTTGGGGTGATGAAAGTGTTCCAGAATTAGAAGTGGTGATGGTTGCACAACACTGTGACTATGTTAAGTATTAAAAAGGAAAAGAAACTTATGTATATTTTACCACAAAAATAATAATTAAAGAATATATTGATTTCTCCAAAGGGAAAGAATTTGACCCCAAGATAATACCAATGGGATGTGGGAAAAATGAGGACAGTTGAAGGGGTAGAAAGAGAAGAGCCCTTGCAATCTGACAGGCCAGGGTCAGGCTGTCAACTGCATTCCTTCCTAGTTGTCTGTCCTTGCCATGTTCTCCCTGACCCCAGAGCCCAGCCTCAGTTTCCCCATGTGTGAAACAGGAATGATAACCCCTCCCCCAACATGGTTGTTGGGAGGATGAAGAGGGATGACGTGGCTCATTTTTCTAGCATGTATTAGCCAATGTTATTTCTATTGGAAGGAACTGAAACCGCTGTTAGTGGACTTCAGCAAATTAAGAAATTTTATTGGAAGAGTTCTGGGCATGCCAGAAAGCACAGGAGAATGGCTTGAGGAAGTAAGGAACCAGGCTGCCCCTGGGGCCTGCAGCCTTCAGCTGGTGGGCTTTGCTCAGCCCCAGCTGCCCCTGGCTACACTGTGCCCCCAGTTCCCTTTTTGTTCTGTCAGCGGAGAGAGTCTGACTAGCCCCTCTTGGGGGAAAGGTGTCACCTTTGCCTGGGGCAGCCCCCATCACTCTGGCAGTCCACCCCTGCACCCATCAAGGGCTATTCACTGAGAAAGAATCTTCCCCACTGGTGCTCACTACACTCTCCCTGCTTGGGGAGAAGAGAAACAGGACATACAGAGAAGTGGAGCAGCAGCCTGATTGCAAGCCTGGCCTTCCTCCTGCTGGGTCTCCTTCTCTTCCTTCTTCTGCCTGGAAGATGCTGCCCCAAGCATCTTCATAACTCTTGGCTCACAAGGTTCTTTTCCCCCTTTCATCACAATGTAAGGCTGATGAAACATCTCATACTCAAATCTAATTTCACCTCCTCCTTGAAGGCTCCCCTGATTTGCTCCCATGTCCAGCCAAATGTTGTCTTGCTTCTTATTCTTCTCTCCCTGTATCATGCACATGGCTCTGAGCACAAGGTTGCTACCCTTGTAGTGTTCAACCCTGTGTGTGTGTGTGTGTGCACGCATGCACACATGCTCTGGAACCATGCTGTGTGGCTCCAGCGTTGCACTGCTCATTTGTAGCCTTGTCAATCCCAACATGGTGTTTAGTGGTGTTAAGAGGTGATCAGGATTCCGGGGTGACCACAAGGTGACAGAGGAGTCCCTACGGGACACAGGCAAAATGTCACTGATGGCAAGGAGCCGGCTGCTGTGAGTCCCCACCTGTCTTCAATAGCGCCACAGAATGAGGGCCAACCCACAGAGCAGCAGCCTCGGTGCCAGAGCGTGTGAGCATGAAGAGCAGAAGCCTCACCTTCAGAGAAAGTGGAGGGAGGTGCAGGCATGAGACACTGGAGCAGATGGGGGGATTTTCAGCATACTTCACATTGTCCACTGTTTAGCCTCAGAAAAGTCCCACAGACTGCCTTGACACCCCTTTCTGGCTGTACGGCTGAAAATGAACCTTTCAACCTCAGTTTTCTACTTAACAAAATGGGCACAAAATCACCTATTTTGAAGGGTTTTATAGATTAAAGGTAAGGAATTCCAAACATTTTACACCCCGTCGCCCATCATTCCTACCTAGAAATAAAAATGGTCTTAAGACTCGGGGCTAGAGGGTGTGGTTGAGAACTCCTGAGGTCTGGAGGGGACCATGAGTACTGGGGACCCCTGGGGGAAACCTAAGTCTGGGCCCCCTAATGCCCTGCGCAACACCCAAACTCATCTGCCTCTTTTGGACATGGAAAACATCCCCCAGGAGGCAGGGCCTGTGCACTGAAATCTCCTTGCCCCCTTCTCTGGGTGGAGGCGCTTCTGGACAAGGTGGCCCTCCTGTGGTCCCTGGTTGCTGTGTGCTGGCAGCAAGCCCGGGCTGGCAAGCTAGGAAGGGCACGCCTCTCTCCCTCTCTGCCGGCAGGTTCGCTAGCCCATTTTGCTTGGTCTTGTTTAGCACTGAGAAACCATAAGGATCCATGCTTGTTGAGCTGTGGGGACAGAGAAGACTTATTTTCACCACCACACCCCCACCAAGGCAGAGTGCCGGGAGCAAAGCCACGGGAAAAGCATGCTATATCCACCTGGAAGGGTAGTTCTCCCAGGTGATTTTAATATTAAATCAAACATGTCAGAAGGCAAAATTTCCATGAGTATTTTAGATAAACCTGGAGAACTTTCACAATTAGGAGGGGCCTTTCAGTTCTCCAGCAGCCTGTAAAAACAGTTGTCTGTTAACATTTAAGACTTACTTTCTGGAGGAATCTGGGGGACTGGGTTAGATGTGGGACCACTCAGGCGTAAACTGGAGCACGGACCTTTAGTTACCAACCTTTCTGTGAGATCTTGGGCCACTTTCAGGGTGCAGCTGTGTTATTGCTGTGCCTCTAAAGCTCTGGACTCCTGCCGGAAAACTCCAGAAGTCACCCGCCAACTCTAGCTCTGGAGTTTATAGCAAGAGGATGCTTTTTTTTTTTTTTTTTAAAAAGATGATCCCCAAATCTGGAGAAATGCAGAATGAAGGGGTTTCCTTTCCTTTTTCCTCTGTCTTGAAACAGTGGGAAGGCTGAGGGGGGATTTAAAGAGGGAGCCAGTGCACAGGCGGGGACCCCTTGAACAGGAAGGCTGACTTCAGGGCTACATTCTGAATTAGGTAGGGGTCCCCCAAGCCAGGATAGTCCCCATGGTGGAGAAAAACAGCTTCGGAGCAGGTGAATAAAGCCTGGGATAAGGCATATGACAAGCTCTGGAATAGAAGAGTGGGAGCCAGTTGCTCCCCAGGCTGAAGAAAGGTGGAGGGAAATGCACTCTGCAAGCCTCCGTCAGGAATTCAAAGTCCAGAAAACTTGTCTCTGGTGTGACCTAGAGAAGCACCCTCATTTATCACCAAGGCAGTAAGTCCAAAATCATTTACAAGAAAGAAAAAGAAACAGAAACCATATGGCATCTGCTCCAACGGGCTACAGAGGGCCAGATCTTCACAGAGCAGAAGGGGCGTCTCCTCCAGGGCGTCCTACCTAGAAAAACTCCATAAAGGCACGTGTTCTGACTCTAAGGTCCAAGAGAAGAAAGCTGAATGGACAGGAATTAAAGAAAGACAAGTGAGGACTCGACTCTCACAAATACTGAAGAAACTAGAAGGAGCGCTGAAGAAGACGACACGGTGGGCATGCATGCAATGACTGACAGGAGGAAAGGCTGACGTGGAGGCTGCCAGCGGCAGAGTGACACGGCTGGAGGTGGAGAGGCCCAGGTGCCAGGGGCAAGACAGCAGGTGTGGCCTGAACTCAAGGACCCAGCGAAGGATAAAGGGGATGGACTCAAAGATGTACCAGACAATAGCTCTGAAGTGAAGAAAAAAGTCATCCCTCGATCAAAGGAGCACACGGTGTTCAGGAGTTGTGACTATAAATACTCCTTGCTGTACATGGCACAGGTAGACTGTTGAACTTCCAAGATAAAAGGAAAATATCTTCAGATATTGAGAAAGCAAAAGCAAATATTCTTCAAGGTGTTTGTGTGTGCGTGTGTGTGTGCAAAGCTGATTGACCTCAGGCTTTCTCCATAGCAATCACCTCTCCAGGACTATAAAATAATGTCTCCAAAGTTCTGGGGGTAATAGTGTCACCTAAGGAGATCAGACACAACCATGCTGTCATTTACATATAAAGAGGAGATAGGGTCTCCCTGAGGGCGCAGTGGGTTAAGCAACGCACTATGAAGCAAACCACAGCCACTGTAGCACGAGTTCGATCCCTGCCACTGGCCAGGGAGGGGACTCACATGGTGCTGCAGACCTCTCCTGCCTCACCCGCTGCCTCGGCAGTGTGTTTCAGTAGATCTGCCTATTCTGTCCCCCGCCCCTCCGCTCTGTCTCTGGTGAATCCTCTCACCTCCCGCGAATCTGGCCTGTACTCCAGCTCTTGCATGCATAAATAAATAAATCTTCCAAAAAAAACATTCCACAAAGGGCCAGCTCTCCTGGACACCTCCACCCCATGACTATGCAGGTGCCTCTTTAAAAAAAAAATAATAAAGAGGAGATAGACAGATATTCCCAAATGTCAGAGAACTTGGGAGAACATCAGCCAGGCCAGGAATCCCTAGATAGGAGTACTTGATAAGGAAATGCAATCAAAAAGGTCATATGTAAAAGTAAAGAATTCTGGAAGTAAGGACTGAATCCATTTAAAAATAGAGTTTCAAAAACTATGGAAACTATGGTTACCAAACATAAACATTTTGAACCTTGTTAAAAATAATAATGATAAAAATGGAAAAACAGAAGGAGGCATACAAATATGAATGTCTAGGAGGCAAATGGGTGTTGTTTATAATATAAACATGTGATTGAAGAAAATTATCATAATATAGCACACTTTTCATAATCTCTTTTAATCAAATAAGAATCTTTTTTTAAAAATTGGTAAAGAAACATTTGTTTGAGGTTCAACAATTCCTTGCACTCCATTTCATTCTCTTTTTCTTCTGATAAATTCATGTAAAATTAAGTTTAATACTTTTTATTAAACTAGCATATATAGTATTATCCCGTTTTTATTAAAGAATGTCTAATTTTCTCTCTACATATGTATCCAATTATTTGGCTTTCTATTCATGTGAGTTCAGAGAGTTTTCTGCAATGATGTTTACCTAATGTGTAATGGCACTTATTTCTAGGTGATAGTTGACTTTTATTTTATATTTTCCTGCATCATTTGAGTTCTTTATAATAACTATATTTTCAAAAACTGCGCAATCTTTTCTTTCTTTTTCTTTGCTTTCCCTTTATTTTTTTGTAAATTAGAATACCCTGAAAATAGTTATGCCAAGTAGTTAACTGTATCTATTTTGGATGTTGAGTATAGGATGTTTTTCTAGTTAGTATTTTTTCTCTATTTTTCAAAAAAAAATTAAATAAAACTCTAAGTCTAACAATAAAGTTATAAAATGATGCAAAAAAAAAAACCATAACAGCAACAAGAAGAAGCAGGTATTTTGCAGAAAGCACTTTTGAAGGGAAGCCATCATCCTAGTTCTAGATGTGGAGTAGGCGTGCGGAGCTGGAGCTGACCAGGCTGCAGGAATCTACTGGGTGAAACACAGAGTTCAAAGTCTCCCCTGTGAGTGGTTATAGACAGAGCTTTAAAATTCTTTGATGTAAAATGTGCCTATTTCAGAAAAAACTGGCATGGGATAATTAGATGATAGGTAGATAGAGATAGATAGATAGATAGATAGATAGATAGATAGATAGATAGATAGATATGGATGGATAGATAAAAGAAAGATCAGATAAATAATAGATGTGCATGGATGGGGAGAGAGAGAGAGAGAGAGAGCGAGAGAGAGAGAGAGAGAGAGAGAGAGAGAGACAGGCCCAGGATGGAAAAAAGTCAGATGATGAAGAACAAAAGAATCTTGATTGGAATAGCTCTTTTCTCACTACACTTGACAAAGGGTTATTAATTCTTTGCGAATTTAATGGTATATTTGGTGCAGACTGGAATTTAAAATAAAATCAGAGCTGGAAAAGTGCCTCTGGGCCTGTAAACATTTGAAGCATCCAGGCTGGAGACCGGCATCCATCTTTTGAGCAATGCTGGAGGTTAACCCTTTGTTGGGGCCTGTAGTCAGGCAGGGAACTCCTGTCCATTTTTTCTGAGGAATCTCTGAGGCGAGAGCGAGTGCACCACAAGCAGAGGCTGTAGCCTGAGGTCCAGAGGCACCTGGTTTTTGGAGCCCTGGTACTTGGTGTGAGAAACCGCCCTCTGGCCCTTCCCCAGTCAACACCTGGACTTGCTGTACTTGTGCTGAGTCCCTTCTCACATGTCCTCCTAGGAGATCTGGAGCAAGACTGAACAAGGTCAAAGAGGGATGTGAGCTGCCTGCCCCACCCTCAGGTGGGGGTGACAGTCATGGAGAGGGGCATGGCTGCTGTCGGGCCTCCTCAGTGGGCAGGCCAGCCTGCAGTGGGCAGACTGACTGTCTGGTCTGGGCCCTGGCAGACAGACCCCAGTGTGGGGTCGGGGCGATCTCCTGAAGGAACAGGACATTGCAGGGCAGGGAAGAACACAGTCATTGCACGGGAGAGGGGAGGAGTTCACCCTCTCTCTGGGGCAAAAGGAGGGCACTGTGAGGGGTGCAGACACCTGGAGATGTCTGAGCTTCCTGGAGAGGGATCTGGTGCCCTATAATGGAACCCCGTTGGGAACTGGACAGACATTATGAGTCAGTCTTGGGCTATGAGCTCTAAGACTAGCAGTTGTGAATTAATCTCCATGATGTACCTATATTACTCCTAAGGCAGCAAATTGCATTATAATTCAAGCAGCTTGGTTTGAGCTGAGTTTGAGGGTGGAGACACTCCTTGCATCCAGGACTGAGATGAAGCAGTAAGATGGAGGACGCAGAGAGCTTGAGAATGAAGTTGAGACTTCAGGCAGCGGAGCTGTGGCTGGTGGGGGCTGGACGCAGCTGACCTGGGAGTCAGACTTTGAGAAACAAGCCGAGCATCCTAGAAGAAGCATCGGGAAGAAGCATCCAGGGAGGCTCAGAGCTCTTGGAGGGGAGGCCCATGAGACCTGCTCCTCATTGCCACAGAGATGATGCTTGAACAGCTGTCAGTGGCTAATGAAAGGAAAGGTGACTCTCAAAACCTGGACAACTGTTGGCATTTGGGTGACTAGCAAGAGGCTCGGCTAGAGAGTGCTGTTCGTTCTCATTTGACAGTGACTGTGCAGTGATTCTCTCCTGATGGTTTTAGGGGTGGCGCTGTATCTTTGAAGTTAAAGATACTTTTTGACATCGCTAGAGGGAAGGCCTTGAACGGGCTGCAGCTCACTGACTAAGGCAGCTGGGAGTGAGGAGTGGGGGTGGGGGAGGCCAGGAGGGGCGTCAGGGCAGGGCTCTGGAGGAGGAGCACTGCTGCCTGGGATCTCTCTGTTCAGGTTAGGGACCCCAGGCTGCAGCGCAGCTTGCCATTCTGCCTTAGTTGACTTTTTTTTAAATTAGCAACCTTATTTTGTAGACAAAATATGCAAGAGTACTTCTGGAGACCACAGTGTCCCCATTCTCCATTCCCATCATCCCTGTAATGCAAGCTTGTGGAAAATAGACTTTCTTTTTTCACCTTTTTTTTTTTTCTAATATAACTGATATATTACTCACTGTATAACCTTGACCCCTTTAATTTGGGGGACTATAAACTTTCAGAGCCCGTGAAGTCCTGCATTGCGCTGCTTTGTCTGTGTCTGGCCTGACAAAGACCCACCTGTTACTGTGTCCAGGACAAGTCTGTGGGACTGCCACACCCTTGATGACAGGAGGACAGAGGTGCAGCCACTGGGGGGCGCGCAATTTTCTGGGCTGCTCGGGCAAGTGGTAGTGGCCTGACTTGGCAGGAAGAGGGCGCTGTGGGGCCAAGTAACTTTGGCCCAAACCAGTCACTCCTTGCAGGATTCACCTTGGACCACCTGTCTGGTTTGCTGCCAATTGTCTGCTTGGTCCAAGGGCACCCCACCAGCAAATTCTACTCTGTTGAACCCCTATTACGTGTAGGGCCTTAAGGCACCTGGGTAGGGCACCTTAAAAACAGCATCACCTTTAATCTTCACAATAGCCCTGTACAAGAGATGTTATTATTCCTATTTTATTGGCGGGAACAAAGGCAGGCGTAGAAAGGATAAGGAAGTTGATCAAAGTCACGATCATCAGCTAGCAAGACGCGGAGCCGAGAGCCCTCTCTACACCGCTGACACCAAACCACCCGTCACTTCCCTGGGCTGTCCGCAGAGCCGAGTGGAGAAACCCCACACTTCCACGGGAAGGGGAGGGCAGGCAGAGCAGCAGGGGGTCTCGGCCCTGCCCCTCGGTCAGTGCTCAGGGACCTGCCGTTCCCCAGGTGCTGTTCTGGTTTCTGCAGGGCTGGGGCCTGACTTACCGTCACTAGATCTGACTGGGGATGACGGTGTGCAGGGTGTGGGGCGGGGGCTGTGGGCACTCTGCTCACCCCCGGGCTTCCCGGGTCAGGTGGCTGTGGTGCACGGGAGCAGTGCTGAGTAGTGCTGCAGGGAGGAAGGGAAGGCGACACACTGCTCACGTCCTCACGCCCGGAGGCGCCTGCCCTGTGGCCATGGGAACAGGAGATTGGCTGGAAATGGGAGTGCAGGGTAGGCTGTGGGGCAGCTGTGGGGCCCTCTGGGAATGGGGAAGCCCAGGCAGGTCTGTCAATCTAAGCTTCCTGTGACGATTCATGGCCAACAGAAGCAGTTTCTTAGAACTAGAAGTACTGGACCAGATGAGCTAAAAGAGGAACTCAGAGATGGCTTTGCCTGATAGCCTCAGTCTGTGGATAAGGAAACTGAGGTTTGAGGGAAACTGTGACTCATCTAAAATGACAACGCAGAGAGGGTCAGTGGCCAAAGCTTCGTCCTCCTCACTACACCTGCAGCCACACGAGGCCTTCCCTGCAGTCATGGGTGTGGGGGAGGATTCTTTTTTTCCCATTTTATACATTAAGCACATCCTGCCCCGTCTTCATGCCTTCCTCAGCTCCCTCCATGCCAAACCAGTAGTTCCCTTTCACTGTAAGTTGTTCCAATTCCAGGCCTTTGTCCACAGTGGTCTTGCAGTGGTTGCTTATCCCACTGGTCCTTTCGGTCCTTCACAGCCTGAGCCCCGTGTCTCCTCCTCCAGGAAGCCCCCCTGCTCTCCCCTACTGAAACCACCCCTTCTTTATTCCTGAACTCATTGTTTGGGTTTCTCTATAGGACAGAGTCTCTGCTTGCTGCGATGGCAAAAGCTTACGAAGTGCACCTCTTCCTCGGGAATACGGGGCAGTGAGGAGGGCGAGTATTGTAGCTCCCTGTCTGGACATGAGAAGTCTAAGCCTCAGGAATGTTGGGTGATTCGGGAGTGGTGACAGAGCCGGGCCTCCTGACTCCCACACCACTTGCAGGGAGCCAGCTTGCTGCTTCTGCAGAACCGCCTCCCCGTCTCCGGGATGGGTTTCCTGGAGTCACACAGCGCGGGTCTTGGCGCCCAACCCAGGGGCCTAAGCGAGGCAGATACTCGGTTAACGCGGGCAGACTTCGTGCAAACACAGCTAAGAGCTAGCTCTCTTTATTCCCTTACCTCTCTGCTTCCTTCTGGAATCTGCTTTACCCCCTTTAACTCCCTGCCTTTTCCACTGAATTTTTCATCGGGAAGAAGCACATATAGAGATGTGAACCACAGACTTTGCTGGGCTTGAGCTTTGATGAATCTTTGATGCAGAAGCAGGGGCGGCAGAGTCTATAGCAGACTGGGAGAGAGGAGGACTGGGGAGGGGCCTCTAAGGGTATGATTTCCTCTCCCCTGCCACTCCCAGGGGGTGTTCAAACCTTTACAGGCTTGACAGCCTTAGCGGTGTGCAGGTGTGCACCGGGTGAGGTTATGTGCTGGGGGGCTTTGAGGTGAGACTGCGTGGCAGCAGTGAGTGGGCGGGGCCAGCATGCGGCGGGGGGCGGGACCTCCGGCAGGGCCTCTGGAAGTTGTTCTGTGCCCAATACCCGCTGCTCAGACCTCAGTCTCCTCCACTTCCCCGAGACTTTGAGGTCATAGCTGTGTGGCTTTGTCAGCTCTCTGAATCTTCGTGTCAATAGTAAATAGTCGATTAGAGATAGTCGTACCTACCTCCTAAGGCCATTGTGAGTGTGTGATTCATACCACATGCTAACCAAATCTCAGTCCTCCGGCTGGAAGTCCAGATGGGCTTCTCGGAGACTGGTGAGGGCTGCGCTGTGGGCGGTCCCTGCCGGCGGGTGGCCTCTCATCTCTGCGCTGTCTGTGTCGTCACACACAGGACAACTCACACCCAGAGACCCATCGTGGCAGCTGGGGGCCTGAGCTTGATTTCTGGCTTGTCTCAGGATTTTGCATGTGGTTCCAGCAGCCTCTTCAGGGGGAGAGACCCTGTTCGGTCGTAGCTGGTGACTTGACTGGCCAGAACACCACTCAGCCCGAGGGGGGATGAGGTGAGGGATGTTTGGGTGTGCCAGCTGTTGCCTCTGGCTTTTGCCCACTGCATACCCTCCCTTGGGGCTTTCAGACCATTACTGGGTGGGCAGAGGGGATGACCTGTGACTAGCTTCACACCATCTGCTCACAATTCCCCTTTTCTTTACATACACCGCTTCAGTTTCCGCCTTGAGCAACTGTGCGTGCACCTCTGGCTAGGCTTGCTCTACTGACACTTCCTTGTGCTTCTCTGCTGCTCGAGAGCAAGACCAAGGCCAAGTCTGGCAGGCCAATCCCTCTGCACTGTGTGGAGTTTCTTCAGTAGGAGACTGCTGGATAACATGTGGGCGCCAGCCACCGGTACAGCTCTGCTCCACAGAATCCCCTGGCAGGCTGATGAGAAAGTGGGAGAGCCCATAAGCATATTAGTCTGCCCACATTTGCATATCCTAAGTGTGCACCTGGCTTGTAAGTTCCTTGCATTTCTGTGGGACTGTGAGTCTGTGGTTAACTTTCCAAATACATAATGGATTGTGGCAGTCCCCTCCTGAACAGAGATGTCAGCACTTCTGCAAACCCAGACTTCTCTCCTTAACCACCTTCAGTTCTGATTTCATGAGTTGATCAAGTACCTGAGATTGCTTCCTCTTTTGGAGTCAGAAAGACCCCTGAAAATTCATCTTCTCCCTGCCTCCCTACCCCCAACAGCAGTACTATTAGTGGGCCATATCTGAGTGTGAATTTGTTTGATCAGATGGATTCCCATTAGCACTCCCAAGGGAAGCGGGTTTTGCTAGTATAGAAAGCGTCGCATTACTCACGAAGCCCTGGGCACACTCTACCTTCCAGAATCACTCAGTTCCTGTAGGTCATCGTGAACTGCAGAGTATGATGGATGGGGAAGGACTGCCCTAGGCATCAGAAGGCCTTGTTTGAGTAGATGACAGTGCCTTGGGACCGCAGGTCTGGGAGACTCCAGGAGGGCCCTGAAGACTGGGAACTAAGGGGTTTCCCTCCTGAGGAGGCTATCTGGATAGGAGGAGATGGTCATTCACTTACCACTGGCCTGTGCCCATGCCTGTCTTGCTGTGCACAAGGCCCTAACTTACCCAATGGCAGATGCAAACATCTGCCACCAGCAGGCATCACCGTTTGGGTGTCCTGGGCCAAACTAGAGTGTTGTTTCTGAGTTTGGGGCAAAGATTGGGAGCTGGAATGTTGGTACTTTGTTAGGAATAGGGATATTTGCTTCTTGCCAAGAATTCTATTGTAGTCAGATTACGGATGAGCTTGAATTTGGTTCCCAAATCTGAGCCTTCCTGACAGAGGCATGGGATTCCCTGCTGTAGATATTGGCTACTGTTCTCTTCCCCTCCTGTACACATGGACCCTGTCTTCCTTGGGCTTCCAAGTTTGTACTTCTCTCTATCCTCTGACCTCCCTTACCAGCTACTTCAAAGTTCATCATACATCCATCCATATCCCATCACTCCTTCCAAGCCTTCATCATCCATCCATCCATCCATCCATCCATCCATCCATCCATCCATCCATCCATCCATCCATAAACTCATTTCACTCAACATTGGATTATGGACATCTCCATAGCACAGTGTTCGCAATTAAGCAGATTTGGTCCCTGTCAGCAACTTCTAGTGGATAACGCCACCAACATATAATCATACAATGATTCATGCCATCAAAGGAAAACAGGGAGTACAAAGGAAAGTCTATATCTTAGCCCTGGCTCAGAATAGGGGCATCGGGGAATCTTTCTGCAGGAAGTGACATTATTCCAGCTCCCTCCTTAACACCACCAGCTCCTCAAGGTCAAGAACTTAAGATTTATCCTTCTGGTTTCTTAGCAAGCACCATAGGGTCTCTCTGGCACTCTGAGGCCTGGGGAGGCAATCTGGGAAGTGAGAGGAGTGCTTTGTAGACTCTGCCAGGGCTACTGCAATCAAATTTGGGCAAGTTCTTTAACTTTCTTGGGTCTCAGTTTCTTTATCTGTAGAGTGGTGGCAAATAGAAGGACCTTTCTCTCCTTTCACTTGATGCTGAGAATCAATGACTCAAGTCTTCTGGTTTGTTCCTTATGTTAGCTTATTTCCTTTTTCAACTTGTGATTTATTTTTTTAAAAGATTTATTTACTTATGCATACAAGAGCTGGGATACAGGCCAGAATCATGGGAGGTGAGAGCATTCACCAGAGACAGAGTGGGGAGCAGAACAGGCAGATCCACTGAAATACACCGCTGAGGGGAGCAGTGGGCGAGGGTGAGACAGGAGAGGTCTGCTGCACCATGTCGGTCCCCTCCCTGGCCAGGGATCGAACTCGAGCTGCTGTGCTGCGGATGCTTCACAGTGTGGTGCTCAACCCACTCTGCCACCAGGGAGCCCCTACCTTGTGTTTTAAAAATGCAAATATATGACATTACGACTGCTATGAATATGATGGATTTGAAGTGGTTGCTCTTGTTGGAAAGAGCACTGGTTTTGGAAACAGAAGATCAAGCTTCAAGTGTTCTATGCACAAAGCTTTGTGAACCTGGGCGAATTGTTTTCTGGACCTTGTTTTCTCATCTGTAAAATGGGCTGGCCTAGTTTCCAGGTGAGGAGGGTGGCTGATACCACAGTCTGTCACTAATGAGCATTGATGTCGCACCGAATGTTCTTTACCCCAGAGATAGATGGTACGTGGATTCAATAGCAGATTGAGGATGGAGTGGGATGGGGGTGGGGAGGAGACCAGGCTGGCCTGCTGTTCCGACAGCCAGGCAACCCAGCTCTGGCCCAGCCATGGTTTCTAGGATGTAGGCTTCAATTGGAATAAACAAGCAGAGCTTGGGTGGAGGGGGTGGTGTCAAGGAGGGAGGGACCAGCTGGTTTCCAGATGCAGACATGGCTACTGCGGGAAGGGACCCAGGGGGGCTCATTATTGGCTCCGCTGCTGCCGAGGCCACTGCCACCGCCACTGCTCCCTGCTTCCGACCCAGGGAGCGCTGACTTCCTGCAGGGCCATCAGATATGCAGAGTAGAAGATGGTGGAGCTGCCTGGCGAGGGCAGGCAACCCCTCCTGCCCTCTGGCTTAGCTAGTCCTTGTCAGGTTGGTGCACAGGCTGGTTCTTGTAACCCCCTCTTTTAATCCCCTTTTCTCTTCTAGATATCCTTCCCACTTCTTGCTTACCAGATTTTTCTTCTTTTCCTTTTTTCCTTCCCTGATGACAAGGCTGTTCTTCCCTTCCTGTGTCCTCTTTTGTTCATTTAGCAACTGGACTGACCACCTCTCCCTTACTGGACCCAGGGGCTAGGCGGATGACTAGGGCAGTTGGATGATTTGTTTGCAAGAGCTGGTTTTTCTCAAGTGAAAGTACCCGTGGAAACCCAATATTTAGAATAAACCCAAAAGAGCTTCACCATTGACCTTGGCCCCCTGGGCCCAAGAGTATGCATGGAGGGGTCCTCAAACAGCACAGCTTGATATCCATGGCTCAGGTCCAGCTCCTGTGTCACACCAAGGAGATGCAGGTCCAACATCGCCCCAGTCTAAGATCCCTGATTCCCCAACAACCCAGTCTCTCCAGGGTTAGCTGTAACTCCTCATAAAATTGCCTTGATCTTCTCACAGGTGGGCCAGGAGGTGTTCCTCCACCCTGTATGGGATATTTCACTTGCTTTCTGCAGGCTAGGTGGGACCGAGGAATGACACTGGGAGGAGCATCCGGGTAGAATGGAGGACAGGCAGCGTGAGAAGGAGCCCCTGCTGAGTGCACTGGCAGCAACTGAGCAACTGTGGGTTTTGGGGGGGGGGGTAGGGAGGGGTGGGACACTCCAGCCCTTCCCCCTTGATCAGAAGGTGGGTTATCAGAAATGATGATAGATTCCACATATTGATCTCAAACAGTATTTCAGGTACATTCATTGAGATGAAATTCATTTGACAGCTAGTAAAGTCATTTTGTTGTCCTTATTTTCCTGGAAAGGAGATCAAGGCTTAGAGAGGTTAAATGACTTGCGTAAGGTCACACAGTGGCACAGCTGGGATCTAAAACCAGTCGAACTTCAGAGCCAGGCCCTTTAGAAGGGGTTAGGGTGAGTCTGGGCCATTTATTTGGAGCCCAGAGCTCTGGAAGTACCAGCAAATATGTTGGATCCTTCTCCTACCCCTGCTCACATCCTCCACTACAGTCCCTGCTCGCCGTGGTAACATGGACTGACCTCTCTGAGGGAGGGGTGTGAGTGGGCGGGGTGAGATCTTGGCCAAGAGGGCCTGAAAGGCTGCACCTGGTCATGTCCTCCGTTGGGAACATTGTGTACCCCTGTGTCTGTGGCCCCCAGACAGCAAGCTGTATCCTGTACATTTCTGTAAAGGCTGCTTGTCTGAGCTCAGAAGCCACAGCTGCACTGGGATGCAAGGCCGGTGCACCTTGTCTCAGGACACCTAAGCAGACCTCTTGTGCTGGGGGCCTCCGCAGGCATTGGTGTGCGCGCTCTAAGCTCTCGCCCTTGCCTTGGGGGTGGGCACCTCCCTCTCTCCTGCTGGACTTGATTTGTACATTTGATTCTTCAAACCCTGGATGTTCTTAGAGTCAAGGGCAATCAGGTGTGAGCCCCACTGTAAGAAATCTGAGATATTTCCATCTCTCACCCTGGCATCAGGGAGGAGAGGTGCCTCCTCTTCCTTGGCGGGTCTGGGAAACTTGGGCACCAGGATTACCTGCTCTTCCAGCCCCAAGTCCCATCTCAGAGTCGTGGCCAATGTTTTCCTCTGGCTCATTAAGCCCAGGCACTTGGAAATGGGAGAGAGAAATTTCCTTATTTCATAAAAGTTAAACTAATGTGCAGAGGCAGCCAGGGCCTACCTCATTATTTCCTCTCTCCTGCCCAGAGAGATTTAGTACTCTATCCTGTGAGGGAGAGGGTACTGGAAGGAACAGAAGCAGCTGATGGGGGTGTGATGTGATCTACTGGGGATGTGTTGCTTCTGGGGATCCCATGCAAACAGCCAACCCTGACTGAGCACCATTGAAGTGCCAGGCACTTCCTAGAGTCTTTACTTCACTTAATTTGCACAGCAACCCTGTGAACTAAGGATTTTGTTCCCAATTGCCCCGGTGGGGGAAACGATGTTCAGAGTGGTGAAGTCATTGACCTAAAGTCACACCGCAGGAGGCTGGTAGAACAGGGACTCAGTCGGGGTCACTAAGGCCTGGGCTGTGAAGATGGTGGGGTGTGACTTCCTGCAGGAGCAGCAGCTTGATAGCCTGTGGGTGACATGGGCAGCATTCAAACATGCTGCCTCCTGGCCTGCTGGCTTGGGGTCTCAGACTTTCCTGGGGCACCTAGAGGTGGGCCAGATGGAGCTTGCCCAAGAAGAAACTGGAAAAACAGAGTCCAGTCTATAGGAAACTTGCCCTTTATTTGTGCTTTGGGAAAAGGAGGTGCTCAAGGTTTTCGACTGAAACATGGGGGTTTTGGATCTGGAATATTTTTGATAACTTATCTGCCAGGTTCAAGTACCTTATATTCTCTACACTTTAGGGTCCTCATTTGTGAAACAAGGCTGATGTCAGCATTTATGTCTTAGGATCAGTATGAGGGTCGATGAGATAATTGTCTCTGTAATAGCTCAGTCCAGTGCTGCCACATAGGAGGACTGAAGCATGTGATAATACGTTGCCTTCAAGGATGTGGTCACAGAACCTGCCACTTAGCAATGGCTGGAGGTGAGAAAGATGGGAGATAGCAGATGAAGCTGTGGCTCTGGGGGGAGGGTTCTAAATGCCACACTATGGAGGTAACAGGGATGGTTAACAAATGCATTCATGCTGTGACTTTCTGATGCTGTACCCAGAGCAGACATCACTAATCAATCACAGAACGTTTCTTTGCTAAGCCAGAATGTGACTGGCATCATTGTTGAATTCTCTAAGGAACCACTATCGACTTATTGCACTGAGTATAAGTGAATGGCTACTGGCCACCTCTGAGAGGACTAGATACTGGTGCTGCCCCCAGAGGGTCTTATTGAAACTCTCCTATCTTTGCTACACTGTGGATTGAGCTTCAGCTGCCTGGCATGATGTAGCCTTTCCCTCTAGGCCAGCTTCTCTGGGTGTGTGTCCTAACCACAGGTTAGAGAGCAGTTGGAGCAGCTTGCCATGTGAGGTTTGGCTGGCCGCAGGATGTTCTACCCCGCCTTCCCCACAACAAGGGCAGCAGCACCACCCAGCCCTGGCCAGCGTTTGACTGCATGGGTGGGCAGTTCCCTCTGCTGGAGCTAGCTCCCTGTCCCTGCCCCTCGTAGCAGCTATGTTCAGGGCCACCACATCGGCCCCAGTGCCCACTTGGAAAGCTAGCCTAAGATGTTTCCAGTTTGGGCAGAACCTAAAGGTGCATGTGAGGGGTTGGGCAGGTGTACTCCCTCTGAGGAGGATCACTGCAGCACTGGCCAGGAACAGGCCATATAGCCTACGTAGGAGAGGGTATTCCATTTTAAGCAAATCCTCTCTGTGGAGAGGCAGGAGTGCAGAGCACAGACCTGGTCAAATCTTGGCTCTGCCAATTATTTTCTCTGTGCCTCAGTCTTCCCATCTGTAAAAGGGGGATAATAATAATGCCTCATGGGCTTGTTAGGAGTATTAACAGAGCCCTTCTTAGGAACCATCTGGCACTACATGTCATTTTCTTATGATAAGGAAGGAAGGACAGCAGGTGCATGAAGGCTCATGAACAGGATGGGGTGGATCTGAAGACATCTCGGCAGATTGAAACGCTCCATAGAGCAGTTGTGACCTCAGTGCCTCCCAACTGCTGAGAATTCAGGGCTTCCCTTCCCACCCAGGGACCCCAAACCTGCCCTGTTCCTCCACATTACCTGGGGACCAACCTTGTTTCTTGGCCACTAATGCTGACCTCTCTGGTCCCCAAAGGCACAGGGCTACTGTGAACTCCCTCCAGCCTGATGAGACGGGAAATTAATCTCTCCCTTTAATCCTTTAGTTAATGTACAGGATTCCACTCCCCAGTGAGACAATGAAATTAATCTGTACTAATTTTGTGTTTGCCAACCAGAGTTTCAACACTGTCAGCCCTGCTTTTCCAACTGTCTTTAGTCTGGGGAACAAAAGGGAATGAAAGCCTAATCTCTTCTCTGGCCTCGTTTATGTTGTGTCTTCAAAAAGTGAATCACACTGGCATTTTGCTGGACTGGTTCGGGAAGGAGGGTGGGATGCTTTTCCCCGGCTCACCTGGAGGGCATGGATTCCAGGCCTGTCAGGTAGCCCCACCCCAGCTTTCTGGGTGTGAGGGGATTAGGGACTCCATGATCTGTTTGCTTACTCGGCTCTAGCTGTAGCAGTCACAGACCAGATGACTAACAGCTACCTTCTTGGGAACTGGGAGGGATGGGGAGGACGCGAAGTTGGAACACCTGGTTCTAGTGTGCGGTAAGGACCAGGGTACTTGTGTGGGTGGGAGTGAGTTTGGGGTCACCACCTGGCCCCACCTACCAGTGTATTCCCTAT
The DNA here is from genome assembly GCA_019455555.1 of Galemys pyrenaicus. NCBI lineage: Eukaryota > Metazoa > Chordata > Mammalia > Eulipotyphla > Talpidae > Galemys > Galemys pyrenaicus. The sequence goes on along the minus strand of JAGFMF010012177.1, from coordinate 4,097,315 downwards.
TCCCAGCACCTGAGAACTCAGTGGCTCAAGGGGTTAAGCACTGCATTAAGAAGCATCCACAACCACTGCAGCAGGAGTTTGATCCCCGGCCAGGGAGGGGACCCACATGGTGCAACAGACCTCTCCTGCCTCGCCTGCTGCTCCCCTCAGCAGCGTATTTCAGTGGATCTGCCTGTTCTGCTCCCCACTCTGTCTCTAGTGAATCCTCTCACCTCCCCCCTCACCACTAGCCTGTACCCCAGCTCTTATATGCATAAATAAATAAAATCTTAAAAAAAGAAAAAAAAGCCGAGTTGCTCAGCTCCACTCTGCTCTGAGCAGGTCCTTCTCAGCTGCACCCTCTGCTTGGCCGCCTCTCCCTGCCCTGCTCAGGCCCTGGCCTCTCATGCTTCCGTAAGACGGGAACAACATGCCTCCCCACGGGCTACAAGTGAGGACTACGTGAGAACCTCGCTTCAAGGCTTCCCAAATACTTGTCCAGCACCCGCAGGGCTAGATAAAGGGAGCTAGTATTGGCCCCACCTGACTCACAGCCCCCACCTCTGCAATGACCCCCTGGCCCCATGGCTTGGTTTATGCTGCTTCTGGGGGGTGGGGGGTGGCTACCCTGAGCCTGTGTGCTCACCCTCCTCTGTGGCTGCCCAGCCAGAGAATATAATCTCTCTACATCTCATTTCCCTCAACTGCAGAATAGAAAACATGGCAGGAATGACCTCATCATTGGGGATGTCTGATAATGCTGATCTGGGCCTTAACGCGGGGCACAGCCTGGAGTACGCAGTGAATGTGGGGTGCATTACTTTTGACAATGCCTTCATCGTGACGTCTGTCCCTCCGCTCCCCACAGGAGGTCCCTAGAGGCAGAAAAGGGCCTTGGTTTTTCTGGCAGTGCCTCCTATTGGCTCTAGAGTGTGCAGGTGAGGCTGACCAGGTGGAGGTGCATGGAGCTACCTGCCCCAAGCTCAGGCCCTGCCGGCCCCATTCTGTGTCCCTCCTGTGCCCTGTCCAAATGAGCTCATCCCGGCCCATGTCCCCATCACAGAGAAGCTGCCACCTCTCTGACGATGCGCTATCCACCTCTCACTCACTGGCCCTCAGTGTTACCGTCCTATTGTTACAGGGCGACCCTAATATAAAACGGGTTTGCCTGACTGGGTCCTTACCTGCACGCTCGAAAGGCACTTATAATGCCCCGACTGCAGGCACACACGACAAAGGTTGATAAAGGGTTTTATTTTATAAAAGAAGAGGAAATAAAGTAGTCATCACACAGGGAGAAGAGAGGGATATAAATTTGTAAATATTTTACTAGATTTTTTGAACTGGAACTTAACGGCGCATCGAGAGCTGATTTTGAATGAAGAGAGCTGGTTCGAACGAAGAGAGCTTTTAAGGCCCTCCTGTTTGGTTTTATACCCAGCTTGGCTGCTTAATTTTACCTTTAGGTCTCAGTAATCCACTCTTTGATAATTATTTTATAGGATTTGTGGTTTTGGAATATTGGTGGTTTGGAGTGGGGATTGGAGTTTATACATTTATTTGTGTAATTTATTTAGGACTGCTTTTTTCCCTAACACTATCTGCACCAGACCCCTGTCCTAGCGAGTCAGAGCTGCAGGAGATCTTGGAGCCATCTGGTCTCATCCACACCCTTCTGCAGGAGGAAAGTGAGAACCAGAGACGTTGTCCAGCTGGTCTAAGGCAGCACAGCAGGTTGGAGGTGGCACTGGTACTGGGCCAGGCTCTTCCCGACACCGCAGCCCATCACAGCTCCACCAGGACTGCCAGCTCGCCCTGGAGGAGGAGGGGCATTGTATCTGCTGGCCACCCACTGTGTGGTGGACACTGAGAAGGCTGCTGTGTGTGTCAGCCCAGGGCCTCCTCCTGCCATGTCTGAAAGAGGTCATGGCATGCCCCCCACCTTGCACTTCAAGCCCCCGCATGACCTCGAGGCAGGTGGTATTCAAAATCAACCTGACTCTGCAGCCCGGCTCTTTCCCTCCTTCCTGCAACCTCCTGCACAGAGGCAGGCAGAGCTGGGTCCCCGCCCTGGGGGGTGGGTAGGGGCTGCCGCCCTGCACCCTCACTCCTCCCCCAGCTGCTGGTAGCCACGGAGCACGCCCAGACAATGCCGCAATTCCATGACAGTGACTGAGGGCAGAACAGCCAGGGCTGGATTTTCCTGGTGGGGGTTTCCATCGCCTGGTGACTTAGCTGTGGCCCCTCCACCAGGAAAGGCAGCGCTCATCCTGCCTGTGGGTGGAGGGGGGGTTGTATTGGACTGGGGGTGGGCTGGGGGCCACAGAGCAGAGGACCCCAGGGCAATGCAGCTGCCCGGAGTCTTGGGCCAGCGGTGCCAGGAACGGGCAGGAAGTGGTTTGTGGGGAGCGGTGACTGCCGCTGCTGTGTGTGCTGTGGCTCTGCCTGAGGTTTCTGCCCTGGAAACCTGACTCATGTGGACCATGGTGACCAGGCTCTCCCTCCCCTAGGGGGCAGTTAGAGCAATTATAGGCCAAGCCAGAAGGAAGGGCGGGGGAGCCCATCTGGCCTCAGGAGTCACTGGCATGGGGTGGATAGTGAGTAGGAGGGGGTCCAGGGGGACCAGGCTGGTCTGAGCAGCAGGGAGGGAACCAGCCGTCAAGGGGCGGGGGCAGGGCGGGCGGGCTCCCCTGAAGTCTGGAGGCCCTTCTGAGCCCAGCTTGGCTCTGACTCACCACGGGAACCTGGGCAAGGCCATTTCATTCTCCCACCTCACTTTCTTTATCTCTAAAATGAGGTTTCCACCAGCTCTAAGAATTCGATGACTCTCCCTGCCCCCACCCAATCAAAGGCACACACAAACCGCAAGGGAGCACAATAACAAGACGGAAAACCACAGCTCACAAGTAGTAACTGCTGGAGATGTGCTGGGCCGCTCTGAGTCTCCCTATGACCACTCAACAGCCTGATGGGTCCATTTCACAACAGGGGACGCAGCCAGAATATTCATGAGGATCCACAGATGAGGCACCTGGGCCCACATTCTGCGAGAGGGGGAGTCTGACTGTGACTAGGGGTGCTGTCTGATGCCCTATCCCCTAGTGCCCCAGATCAGCATGTTCCCTCCTTCCCAAGCTACCACCCCAATCTGTGGAGTCAAGCCAAGTCGATGTGGAATTTCTTTCCTTGATCTGGGAGAGAAACAGTGGACACTGCTGCACAGACCTTCTCTTGTTTTCTGAGTTGTCCCTTAGCTTACAGCTGCCTCTCCACCAAATCTGCTGAAACTGAGGCCAGGAGAAGGGGAATGACTTGGTGGCAGAGTCGGGACGAGAAGGCCTATGTCCTGACTCTTGGCTTTGTACTCTGCATCATCCAGAGCTCTGGCCCATGTGGCCAGGCAGCGAAGCAAGGCAGGAGTGCCGCCCTGAGCAAGGATGGGAGCTCCCAGGCTGCCAGATGGAAGTGCCAAGCAGACCTTTTGGATTTTGTTAAGTAGAGCAAAGCCCCGCCCACACACTCCCCACGCCCCCATCCCTCTGTTTTATTGAGAGTAATTGACACAGAATATTGTGTAAGTTCAAGGTGCCCTGTGGGGTGATCTGATACATGTACACATTGTGAAATGTTCACCACAATAAGGTTAGTTAACACCTGCTTCACCTTTAATTACCACTCTGTTGTTGCTGTTGTTATGGGGAGAAGGTCTCGCTGTACTCACACAGCAACTTTCATGGACACAATAAGGTGTGTTAATTCTAATCACCATGCTCTACATCACATCCCTGGAACTAACTCATCTTGTCACCGAAAGTTTGTGCCCGGTGACCAATATCACCCCATTTCCCCACCCAGCCTCCGGTAACTCTCTATACCTGTTTCTAGAGAGTTCGATGTCTTTAGATTCCACATAGAAGTGAGATCATACAATATTTTCTCTCTGACTCATTTCACTTAGTATAACGCCCTGAAGGACCATCCATGTGGTCAAAAATGGCAGGATGCCCATCTTTTCTATGGCTGAGTCATATTCTACAGTAGCTCACAATTTCCTTATCCATTGGTCCATGATGGACACCAGCTTGCATTTTTCTTTGGGAAAAATGCAGCAGTTCTAGGCAGAAACAGATGAGATAATGCCAGGAAAGCATACAGTAGGAGCTCAGAACTGCTAGGTGAGGGTGAAATGCTGTTTGCCTTCAGAGTCACCTTCCCACTGTCTGATTCACAGAGCAGAATTCAAGAGGGAAGACTTAGCTCAAGGACAGGAAGGAAGCCCAGAATTTCCCTGCAGTGGCAGGAACCTTTTGAAACCTGAATATTGAGTGCACTGATTTAGGGAGAGCCAACGCCCCTGATGCCAGAACTGTGTCTGGTCTGGGTCCTAGTCCCAAAGTGCCACCGGGTCCCCACCCTGGATCTAAGTTCTGTGAAAGCGTGTCTCAGTGCTGGCTGTTCAGGAAATCACCAGGGCAGACTGCTGAGGCCCAGGCCTCACACCAGCTCGGTGAAATTGTTGAGGTGTCATCAGACCATCTGCGCTTTTGACTCCGATGCCCGATGAAGGATGAGAACGACTGGGCTGGGTGGCCCTGGAGTCCTTGTGTTTGAAATACAGCCGACCTAGGTGGGTTCTCCGTCAACTGCTGTGATCTGGGCTCTGTTCCTCCTCGGCATGAGAATGCGAGAACCACAGGACCAGGAAACAACCCTCTCTCGGCAGCTGTCTCCCAGCAGGGGCAGACGTTTCTTTCTTCCATACAGCAGGTGGCAAGGCCCCTGATACTGCAGAGACACCACCCAGGGATTTGCCTCCAGCGCTGACACCCCAGAAACCTCATTTATCTCCCCACAGGGCAGTCAGGGCCTCACTGATGAGAGCACGGCCCCCAGTGAGCTCCTGGCTCTGAGGACAACTTTTCTAGCAGCATTTGGGCCTTCCAAAGCCTTGGCACTCTGGTGCCCTGGCCGGGAGCCCTGGCAGCAGCTCGATCTGGAGAGGCAGTGGAAGTCCACGTGGGACCAGCCTCCAAAGCCAGACTCCCCATGTCCCGTCCCCTTTCTGCTGCCCCGGGGCCTCAGTGATCACACCTGTGAATTGGGCCATGGCCCTCCCAGCCAATGTGGTGTGAAGGTGCGCTGGGGATTGCAACAGAGAGGCCTTGGGGGCAGGGTCAGTCAACACCAGGATGTCAGGTATCAGGGAGAGGGGCAGAAGCTGAAACTGAGCTAGGGGAGCAGGGATCAGGCATGGAGTTGGGAAAATTACTCAGCATCTTCATTGGGAGAACAAAGTATCACCGCACAGACCCATTCGTGGTTTTCAAATGTATACAGGTGAGCATTTCCATCAGCGGACCTCTTAAAAGTGACTTACAAGGAACCCCGTTCATAAAGCATGTGCAGGTAGACCTGGACTATGTGCAGCTGCAATGGGGGACAGGCTCCTGGAGCTGCCCAGCCTCCCCCGCTACAACCCCACAGTGACCTACTTAGGGAATAAACTTGAAAACCATTGACCTAGAGTAAGACCAGTTTTCCATCTCCTTCTGAGATTCAGCTTAGGGGAAATTAGTTTAAAGTGCTGCAGAGAACTGGGGGGTGGACACTGGGGAGCACTTCCTGATCGGCAGCAGGACTAGTGCTGGGGGCCCCGAGCTCATGGCACCCAGCCTAGGGGGAGAGCTGGGCAACAGGCTCTTGAGGGGCTCATAGGCTTCCTGCTCCCAGGAGGCCTTTCCAGCTCTGCTTCTCTGTGTTGTGCTGAAGGAAGGAGCTTCTCTCAGGAAGGTGGGATATCAGCTGCTTGGCTGGGTCCTCTGGGGCTGTGGGAACCTTGAGGTAGGGAAGAGGGAGCAACACAATGACTTCCCTTCCATTTCCTTTGTGACCTGGTTGCAGAAGAGGAGCTGGGACAACCCAATCCAAAGACAATGGGGAGAAGAGGACGCAGAGGGAGGAGAAAAAGAGCAGAAGTCAGAACTGGGGGTGGAAACCCAGGTGCGAGTGTTTACAGGGAGACGAATTGAGACAAAAAGGAGCGGAGAAGGAGCAAGACTAGGAAGCAGAGTTTGAAGGTGGCATTCCAACTGGCTCCACCTTCAGCATACTTCCAGAAGGTACCGTTTCTTACACTTCTCCGTGCTCTCTCCCATGCACCCTTGTTAACGGCTTCCACACGTGCTTTTCAGAATAATCCCTAAGATAAGAAATACCTTTCACATCACGCTCCCTCTAGAGCCTGCAGTGGCTCCCATTTTCCTGCCTCGGACTCCAGCTTCATCTCCTGCTTCTGTTCCCTCTCAAATTAGCAGACTCCACGTTGCTCCTGGAACCCCCAAACTAGCTGTCATTCTCTTCCAGCCAAGGTGGCATGCAGTCTAGGATTATCAGATAAAATGCAGGTCACTCAGGTACACTTGAATTTCAGATAAACAAATATTTTCTCAGTGTAACTATGTACCAAGAAGTGCAATCATCATTTATCTGAAATTCAAATGTAACCGCATGTTCTGTATTTTCATTTGCCAAATCTGGCAGCCCTAGTCCAATCTATTCCTCCTAAACCTGATGTTTATCAGACTGACTGTCTTATGTTTATGGACAGTTGGGAGAAAGTGGGAAGCTATCTTGCAAGTATCTTATTTGAAATACGTTTATAGAAGTAAATTTATTTTAAACAAGTCCTTTAATTTTACATATTTTTAAATAAATGTATTTCTTTTAAGAGGGATGCCTTAGAGATCATGTTCTCTTTTTTTTCCATTTGCATTTTTTTATTAAAATATTTTAAAATTTACATATACTTGCCATTAATTGTAATCCCCATGTATTCCCCATCACCATCTCACCAGTGCACCATCACCTCAGTCCCTCGTGCTCCCATCTTCCCTCAACCCTCTCCCTCCCCTCCCAAGATCATGTTCTCTTTTCATTCCTAACCCAGAAAATGGAGATTTTAGAAAAATTGGAGGCAATGGTCTTTTAAGTTGGAACATCTGTGTTTAAGTGGAGGCTCTGTCACTGATTCCCTTCCACTGCTCTGGTTTCAGTTCATTCATCTGTAGAAAGGGACCAAGATGCTCTCCGCCTTCCGGGGCTGTGGGACTCATCACCCATTATGATGCTCACCCCACTAACTGGCCACATGAGGGGCTTAATTATCGAGCCCCTGTTGCCTGGAGTTTGAGTCACAAGGATTGGAGGACTGGGAGAGATGCTGCCTCCAAAAACCCTTTGGGGGTTCGAACTTGGCCTCATCAACTACAGCTCAACACAAAGCAAAACAAAACAAAACCTCAAGGTGGGGAGAGGGTTTGGAAGGAACTTTGGCCCAGCTTGGCTCAGCCTCAAGTGCCAAACTTCACTTCTTGGACCAGTTGGCTCCATGCAGTTCAAGGTTATGGTCACCAGGGGTCAGGCTTGCACATTGCTGGCTAAGCCCGGCCTTCTCTTGCTCCAGGGACCTCCAGTAGGTGAGTGGGAGGGACAGTGAGCACGAGGGTAGTGCACGTTTTCCCTGCAGTTCTGGAAGTACCATATTCATATTGTATTTGGTACCTCCTGGAAGGCGCCTCATCTTTGATCCCCACCAGGAGACCCCATGAAAGAAGCTGGGTTCTAGAGAGAATTCTAGGCAGGGAGATGAAGACAGTATGGGTCCCTTATCCATGTCTGCCTCTTACAATATGTTTGTGGGTTCTGTGGCCTCCTGAACCTTGCTTTCTTCTTCAGCAGAGTGGAGTAACAATGCTTCCCTTGTAGGGATGTGTCATGATCTGGAACATTGAGGTGTGGTCAAGGGGCAGGGCTGATACGTTCAGGTCAACCCAGCCCCTGTGCAGAATGATTTACGTTCAAGGTGGAGACATATTCGAAACACAGTAGAAGGACCCAGTACAAGGCCCTCATGAGGCACTCTGTGATGCCTGGATAAGTCAGGGGCACACAGAGGAAGAAGGGGGTGCTGGTGCCCAGTGGAGAGTCACTGGCTTGAACTCTGCTAGCTAGGAGGACAAGTGCGAGCTCGTGTGCAGGTGGCTGAGCTCTGAGACTCGAGGAAATGGGCAGACGAGGCGTGAGGACAGGTGTGCCACATGGTCACAGCGTCTCCATGGTTGGGCCCTGGGATGTCAGGCTGTCTCAGTAGACTTCCGGGGCAGCTGCTCCACCCGTGCGGTTTACGCTCTCTAGGCTGACATGGATGCTTCCATGCACTGAGTGCCAGGGTGGCACCAAGCTTTGTTCAGCCCCTTTCCTGTTGGGGTTCCCTTGTCTGCTCCAAGAATCTCCTACATCCTCCTCCACATCACCCAGGGAGAAAGCTGGATCACCTTAATGTCTCTGAGCTGGACCGACCCTTGCCAATGTCCCTGCTTTTCTCCCAGCCCCAGCACCACCGCCTCTCAGCAGATGGACAACTTGGCACTGGTTCTGTTCTCTGGTTCTGAAATCTCGTGTGACTGGGTTGCTCCCTGTTGCACCCTTTCTCGGGTGGGTCATGGTGGCCCTGATTAATAGCCCTCTTACCCCCTTCGGGTAGCTGTGGTTTCCTCATCAGCAGAAATGACTCCTCACCCACAATTGCATCAGTCTTTCCACAGATGGAGTGAATCACGTTGCAAGATGTGGTTAGGGACTGCACCCTGTGCTCTGGTTAGGGGCTGGCCAGCCGGGCCTAGCCAGGGCTGGGACTGACCGTGCTTTGACTTGGACTTGGGAGAGCAAACCCAAGCCAGGAGGGGAATGCCGGGGGTGGGGTGAAGTAGAAGTGAGAGGATGGGGAACTCACCCACCCAGGCAGGGCAGGGTCCTGCAGCCAGGATCCAGCACCATCCACAGCCACACTGGGGAAACACACACCTTACTTGCCCCCCTGGGGCCCCCTCAACCATCAAGAGTAAAAGAAATGGGAAGAATGAGCTGATTCATCCCTGCTACAACTATGGAGATGAGTTAGCTCCAATTTTCTTTCTCTATTTTGAACTCCAAGGCTCTCTTCCCCTTCAGCTGACACATCGTGGCCGAGGGCTGAGGGCTTGTAACTTCAAGACCAATTTCTCCCTTCTCCACTTCACATGCACAGCTGGAGAGCTGCCCTTGGGTGGGAACTGTCTTTGGGGGTGGGGGGATGAATCCAGCTGATTCAGAAGCAGAAAGAGGCTTCCTTCTCCCCTCCTGAGGCAGCAAGAATTATTCTGCCTATTTTTCAGATGGATCAAATGAGGCCTAAAGGGAATTTGGCAACCAACTTGCTTCCACTCCTCTCTTTCCAGCCCCACGGTCAGCTTAGCTATTGCATGTAAATCTCAGACTTCAACTGCAATTGCAGAATTCATCCTGTGCGATGGACAGGGGTGGGTGGCAGAACCACCTCTACAGGGAAAGACCCTGTGCAATGGAGGTGACCCAGGAAGGGCTCTGAAATAGGCGTTGGGTTTCAGCCTCACCCTCTCAAGCAGAGGGGACATAGGCAATGATGTATAGAGCCGCCACGAGCATGGGCCAACCTGAAACACAGTTTTGGCACCGGTGAGATGGTGCTGGAAAGACAGCCCTGAATGGCAACTATACTTGTGTAGGGTAAATGGATTAATCAGGCTTTTTGAACCGCTGGCCTCTGTGGCTATCACCTGCAGCCTTGCTAGTTTAGAAAGCGCTTGGGAGCATGGCACAGATGCCTGACCGTGGACACCTGGAGTATGGTGTGGGCATCTGTCAGTGTGCACACCTGAAGCCAGAGGCCAGGCTATGACGGCAGCAGGAGGACTGGTGGGATGACTACAGAAGAGGCAAGACCGTGACAGAATGCCAGAGAGCGCCCAGAGAAAAGCATGAAGGTTCATGGGGGGCTGGGAGGCTCTGTTGCCTGCCTGCCTCCCAGCACCCCCTGGGCCTGGCCCGTGCCTGCTTCCTTGCATGCCAGCCTCCCTGTCTGGTGTGTCTGTGTACCTGGTTCCCTGAGAGAGCATTAAAGCCTGAAAAATCCACCAAGGACTCTAGGACTCTCCTTTGTCCACCTGCCCGAATTGACAGTGAGCCTTCCCTGTGCCTGCTGGCCCTAGACTTGTATAAACCACCGAAACGTGGGGCTGTCTGTTACCATAGCATAATTTACCTAGCCTGGTTAAACAAATGCTAAGCTAAGCGCTCGACCTTGACCCTGAAGGCCATGGAAGCTAATAAAGTCTTAGCACAGCAATGTCTGCTCCCACTCTAGGGTCCAGGGCACCTCTGTTTCTCCTCTAGTTTTAAAGTTCATTGGTGCAGCACTTCGGCTATTTTGCTTTCCACCTGTGAGTATACCAGGGCCCCGAGCACCTGGTAGACAATCGGTGCTCTGTAGGAACTTGTTCCTCCTGCCTCCAGTTTCCCTCCTCCCCAGTTCCTCCTGAGAATGCCAGTCACTCCCTCCTCCAGGTCTTCATTTCATCCTCAGATGTTCCCCAAGTGCCTGTATGTCCCGGGCACCTTGCCTGTACTATCTCACTTTCATAGTAACCTTAAAATCGTTCCATGTTCCTGCAGGTCCTGAAAAACACGTGACGTGCAGGTTGTCACTCCTTGCTCACCAATTAATCAGCAGCCTTTCTTAAAAGACTCAGAATCCATCTTAACACACAGGTCCAAGCAGCCACCAACTCATCATAGTTGCCTTTCAAGTAAGCTATTTTTGCGATCTTAAGCCATCAAAATGTCTTTAAATGTCACAGTTTAGTCCCTATTTACTCTTCCAACCTTACCTCCCAGCAGATCTTCTTACTCATTTTATCTAGTCATACTGAATTAGTTGCCATTTCCTAAATAGACTAAGTCCTCCTCTTCGCTCTTGTTTCAGCTTTCCCCTTCATCCTAACCCACTCTCCACCCCGCTTGTAACCCGGTCCTGCAGGATATAGTTTACGCCCCAACTCACCCCTGCACTGTGTGGGTTGTTTCCGATGGGCGCAGGCTGCACAATGGTGTCTGTCCAATGACGTGAGAATGACCCCATCAAAAGGAGTTCCCTTGACTGCAGAGCCGGGCCTTTTCCTATCTTGCAGCACCCCCTCTCCCAGTGGATACCAAATAAAGATGAAAAAAGGAAGGATGCAAATGGAAAGGCAGGGGGAGACCCTAGCACTCACCCTCCTTACCTAGAAAGTGGAGCAAGTACCTCTCCTTGCTGCCTCTTATTTTCAGCTCCTTTTTCTTATCAAGTCCTTCCTTGTGCACATTTGCGTGCTCTTAAGCCCTGACCATCTCTGCCGTACGCTGCTCCAGCAAGAGTTCCCAGCCCACCTGCTTCTTAGCTGGAAGGCTGGACCGCAACCCAGGGTAAAGCTGACTTATTTTTGTGAGCGCAAATATTCAGGGGATGTCTGCAGACAGAAGATTGGGTTGAGTGTGAGCTATGGTAGCAGCATATGAAGGTAATCGCCAAGAAAGGCAAGGGGGTGTGTTCCTCACCGTCACTCTGGGCTCTGACTGAGGGCTGCCACCGTAGGGAAACAGCATCCCCAACCTGGCTGGTCCTGCAGCCACAGGGAAGCAGCGCTCTGGAGCATCTCACGCCAGCTCAGCTTAGAAGCAACTGCCATTTGTTCTGCTCACAACTCATCAGTCAGAACTGACCAATTGATGTGGCCTCACCCACTAGTGGGGGTGGGAAGCCAGGAGTAGGGAGCTCCCCTCCTGGGAACCACGGTGCTCCCAGAGCCAGCACAGGGCCGGAGAGTAAATAACAGGCACATTTTGATGAAGACGGTGTCAGGTGCAAACAGTCTGTCCCAGATATCTCTCGCGAAGGCACCGCTGGGCTCCATGAGGCTCTGCGCAGTGAACACCTTTCAGTCCTCACCTCCCCTGACCTTACTCATAATGCTGTACCTTCCTTCTTTTTCTTTCTTTTTTAAAGATTTACTTATTTACGCATACAAGAGCTGGGGTACAGGCCAGAGGTGTGGGGGTGAGAGGATTCCTCAGAGACAGAGTGGGGAGCAGAACAGGCAGACTGACTGAAACACACTGCTGAGGGGAGCAGCGGGCGAGGCAGGAGCGGTCTGCTGCGCCATTGGGTCCCCTCCCTGGCTGGGGATCGGACGCATGCTACAGGTGCTGTGGAAGCCCCACAGTGTGGCGCCCACCCCCCTGCGCCACCAGGGAGGCCCTGTACCTTCCTTCTTGATACAGGTGTCTTGGCTTCAGAACATGATACGGAACCTGGTTTTCTTTCTACCGCTTGGATCACGGCTTCCTTTCAACTTTTCCCTCTTCTCCCTGACCTGGCGTCTTCGGGGCATACACCTCCTTTCTTCTCACTAAACTCTTTTTCTCCATTGACCCCATCCCCCACCCTTGGCTTGAACTATCCCCTCAACTTTCGCCAACCGGCCTGTCTTTGGAGCTCACGCGGGGCATCTCACTGTCTTCTTGACGCTTTCTCAAGGACGTCTCCATTTCATCTCCAATTTAGTATGTTGAAACCCCCACCCATGGTCACAGCTGCTGATCTAGCTCCCAGGACTCCTCAGCTCACTAAATGGCCACACCGCCCAGCCACTTGCGTGATCCACAAACCCAAAAGTCATCCTTGGCTCTTCCTTCTCCCTCCCACACCCTTTCATTTTAAAACCCGTACCAAACCCTAGCAATTTTGCTTCTTCAGTACCTCTCTACTCCATGGCTGTCTCTGTCTCCACCACATCCCGACTTCCTCTCTCATCTCCATCACTAGCCCATGTGGCCACTAAGTGGCATCAAGGCACCCCCAAGGCCTCCATGCCCTTTCTAGCGCCACCATATGCTCTTCATGTTGCAAGCAGAGAGGGCCTTTCAAAATGCAAATCTGATCACACACCCCATCCCCATAAAGTGCTTTAGTGCCTGACATTACTCTTGAACTAAAGATAAAACTGAGCAAAATCACTAAGGCATGCACTGTTAGGTCTCTGCTTCTCCACTTAACTCTGGTTACAGCGCTGGTCGGCATGCAGCAAATATTTTTTGAATGAATGAAGATGTGGCATAGGAAAAGTTGGCAATCAGTTCTGTAGCACTGGTCAGATAGGAGGGGAAGAGAAGGGCAGGGGGGGTGGGGAGGGAGGGAGGGAAGGGCAGCATTTAAGAAGCAGCAAAAGTAACCTGGGGTGGCTTTCCTGCATATGGAGGCTGCCGAGGGTCCTTGGCAGGGTCAGCCCTTTGTGTGTGGCCATTGTGAATTCTGAGCAGTAGATGCTGGGACCTGGAGGTGGAGGAGGCAATTCATTGCTGTGGTCCCTGTACAGGATTCGAACCCGAGGTCTGAGCTGGGAACCAGACTCTTTAAGTCTCCTCTGTTCTGCCTGCCCACTGTGCCTGGCCCTGGGGCTATTTGTGTTATTCTAATCTGCCTGGGAATGAGAGGCAGTAAAGGAGGGGAGAGAGGCTGCTAGCCGGGTGGATGCATAGACCCCTTTCCTGGTCACCTCTTCTCTGCCTATGAGCCCTCTGGGCTGGGGTGGGAGGGTCCCCACAGGCTGGGCTCAGAGACCGCCTCTATTCCTGTGGGCTGGGGTTAAGTTAGCCATCTCCCGGTGGCCTGAGCTGTTAGTAGGAAACCTGACAGTCATTCTTCTATTTCTGGCTTTGAGGTCAGGGACAGACAGAGGACGAAGGCTCCCGAGACACCCCTGGTCAGCTATAGAAAGAACTCAGCCCATTCGTGACCAGCGGGTGACGGAGGGCCTCTGGGAAGCAAGCCAGTTCCCTGCTCCCCATGGGCTGTGTGTGGAGGGGTGGAACGAGGATTCTTAAGGGTGCAGGGGTTCCCTTAACTCCCAGGGAAGCTGACGCTTGAGTTAGTTGCAGCTTATTTCACAGGTGAGGAAAGCAGAGCTTGGAGAAGTGGAGGGACACAGCATCCTTGTGTCTGTGAGATGACACTCACTTGATGCTAAACCCTCTGATGTCCCGGCCCTGCCCCTCTGAAGCGGCAGCTCTTCCTCTTCTCTGAGGGGCTGCTGGGGGTGGGGAGTGAGGGCTGCCTGGGGTAGCACATGACAGGAAGGAAAGGGATTTGCTCAGATGGATGAAGTCAGGGAACTGAATAGAGGGATGAGGGGAAAAATGAGGGTGCTGGGGCACCCAGAGACTAGCAAGGGGGAAGCTGCCTGAAGGAGCAGGGGAAACAGAATTTCAGGGGCCTGGGAGGACAGGAACCCCATGATCATGGTGATGCAGACACTGCTGGCCCCACCTTTCTCCTGCCTCTGTCTCCTGCTGGGCCCTCCAGGGCTGAACCCCAATGAAAAGCGAAGGAGGCTGGGGAGGATGTGCTCCCAGAGGTCCATTTCCTGGGCAGGAGAGTGGAAAGGGAGGAGCAAATAGAGAGTAGCCTGAGAGACCCAAGGGAGGTAGGACAGTGCTTGGTGGTTGGGATGGGACCAAGGAGGGGAGTGTGATCATAGCACCTCCTTTTGTTCCAGCTCACCCCAAACAGGGAGACAGGCAGCTACCCCACCCTGCCCCTTGAGTGCGACAGCGCAGGTCACCACACCTCCTTCTAGGCTCTGTCTGTGCTTCCTCGGCTGGTGCTGCCCCAAGAACTGGTCAGTGCCCCGAGGGAGCCTGGCTGAGAGAGGCCTCCCTCACTGGGCTCGTCTGAGTTCTCCACTTAGTCTTCTTGTCATCACTCTCTCGCCTCCTGACGGAGGCGTCACAAGGCCAGGAACTGGAGGCAGAGGTAGAATGATTAACATAATTTTTAAATCAGCCCTGTAAATGAAAACTCGTAGGTGTAGAATGCTACAGGAAATCTTTAGGCATGGACTACTACAAAATGGAGATTGTCAGTCCACAAAAGAATGACCCTCCCCCTCCACCACAGACACACAAAAGAACACTCTAGAAGAACGCCCGCCCTGGCAAAACGCAGTTGTCCCAAGGTTACCCATCTGTGTCTGTGCGGCATCTTCTTCTCACTTTTCTCTTTTTCTTGTAATAAACCTGCTTTTCTGAATACAACCTTTGCCTGCCTGTGTCTGTGCAAATATCTTCTTTCAGCCATGGGCCACCCACTCAAAGGGGGACTCTGACGAAACCTTTCTGAGAGGGAACCCAAGGGTGCTGCCTGCCCACTGAACTCTAACACCTCATCTGAACCTCATCACCCTCCCCACTTTTCCTCTCCCCCCACATCTGGGCTTGTTGACAGCCTGCCCCACTGCAGACTCCTTCTCCCCCTGACCGAGCAGGCAGGCTGGTCTGATCACCATCTTGAGAACAGCCTTCTCTGAGTCAGAGACACTTGAGGGCTCAGCGACAAGCATCCCCACACAGCAGAGCCAGGAAGTGAAACCACCTGCTCAGAGCTTGGGTGGAGGAGGGGAGGCTGGAGGAGAGCGAAGCCGAGCGTGGCCTCCTCCCTCCCGGGCAATTAACTGCCTCTCAGGCACCCGTTGCTCTAGCTGCTCTGTGGTGGGGGCATTAAATATTTATGAATTAGTGGAGTTCTCCATGTTTTCTGAGCAATAAGTTTTCATGATGTGTGTTTGGTGAGTGAGGCGGCTGCCCCACCAGGGCCCCCTGGCACATTAATCCTACTTGTCGTCCCTCCCACCACGCTGTTATAAATAACGTAGCCCTGGTGGTCGGGAGGAGAGAGGCCTGCTCTGAGCCTGCTGTGGTGAGGGGTGGGAGGGAGGCTGAGGAGGGACAGCAGGGCCAAGCAAACTAAAAACTAAAAACTAAACTCAGCCCCCAATCATTTCAAACTGGGGTTCTCAGGGGCACGGGGCCTGCAGGCCTGAGGAGAGTGGTGCTGCCGACTGTGAGGGTGGGGGTGACGGTGGCACTCTGTGAACTCTAATGTCAGACCCTGGCCACACAGGCTGCTGCAGGCATGGCATGTGGTGCTGGGCAGAGGCTCATTTCCCTGCGCCAGGCCCCTATAGGACCGATGTGTGAGTCAGTCACTTGGGCTGGGGGATGGGGATGGAGCCCTTCAGGGCTCCTCCCTGCCTTGCACATCAGAGCCAGGAAGCAATATCAGGAACAGGCTTGGCTTCAGCTGTTTCTTCCCATTAAGCAGTAAGTGAGTTCCTTAATGCTTCTGAACCCATACTTCCTCGTCTGCAGAATGGGGGTTAGAAATTGTGGGAAGATTAGTGTTCTCAGAATAATATTCAGTTAAGTAGCCCCAGGGACACTGGACCTCACCCTTCCCCATGGCCCCTTGCAGCAAAGGAGCAGAATAGCCAAAGGGATAGTGTGGAGTGAGAAACTTGGTGCTGAGTGGTGCAGGGCCCTGTATATTTTTGTCCCTTTACCTACATTAGGGCCTAGCCCTGAGCCTTGTTCTGTCCTGTAAAGTGGTGGGGACAGTGAAAGGAGGGCCAGGCAGAGGGCAGGAGGGCATTTGGCTCGAGTCTAATGTCCCAGACTGTCCCAGGCCTTCTGGGCTAGCACAGAGGGTCCTGAGTCCAGGGCCATGGAGGAGAGAAGGGGAGTAACTCCACCCTGAAGAAGCTAAGCACTTCCTTTAGCCCTTGACATCCTTGGGAAGGAGTAAGGGGTGTGTGGTGCCAGCAAGGTGCCATCAGAGCAAGTTCTTGATGATTCGGGCAGACCGGGTAAAGGAAGGAGTCTTATGCTTTTATTATCAGAGGTGACCAAGTACACGGCAGGCAGCGGGGGCCGGGAGGCCAGGAGGCTGGCAGGCCTCCTAGGCCCTGGTACATCTTCACTCTTTAGGCTGTTGCTGCTTCTTTCTTGTTATGCTGTTCTGCTGGCGTCCTCGTGATGCCGCCCTTTATGCCCATGTCTAAGCCCAGGTGCACCCACTTGCGCATGCCCACTTAGGCATGCATGCAGCACTACAGGTGTCCATCACTATACCAATGGCGGGAGGGCAGAAAAGTCTGATAACTCTTCTCTGACCCTACAGGGTAAGAGGGAATGGGGACTGGGGTACATGTTGGGAGAAGGATCCCTGGGCTCTGACCAGACTCCAGATCGCCATTGACAACAAACCACCAGATGGAAATGCAGAGTGGGGAGAGGCACTTCTGGGGGAGGAGGCTGCAGGCACAAAGGCAGGGAGGCAGGAATCCGGGGATCTTTTTCAATATTGGTGAAATCTGGTTAGGCAGCTCTCAAAGGCCACCTTGAAGGGACCCAAGGGGTTGCTGAGTGACTTACAATGGTGTGAAGATAGGAGGGAGAAGGGAAAGGGGTGCAGCCTTTGCAGTGAACCCAAGCCTGCCCTCAGTCAAGCTGACTGCACGTCTCTGCCCCTCCAGGACAGTGGTGCGGAGCTAGCAAGGACTTGGCACGGAGGGCAGGATGGGAAGCTGCCAGAACCCCGGACCCGTCCTCTGCTATGAGGCCACAGGTAGTCACTCCGTCCTTTCCAACAGTGCTTGCAGGTCTATAAAGTTACTCCTCAGCCATGAGATTCCCTGAATTCCCATAGGCACAGATTTGAGGTGAGGTGAGGTGGCTGGGAGAGAAGGGCCCGTATTTTCAGCTAGAAGTGAAACCCTAAACCACCAGAGCCTCCAACCGCAGTAAAATTCCCCTTACCCGCTCCTGCCTCTCTGGCCTGCAGTTCGTGAAACAACCAAAAAGTCCTTTCAAAATCCAGTTGTGACCATAGCATTGCACCGACGGCTGCCCCTTGTAATCAAGATAGAGCCTCAGCGAGTCCTTGTCCTTCAAGGCCCGTGTGAAGTTCCTCACCCACCGGACCCCTGTGTTCTAGCCCCTCTGACCTCTGTCATACACCTGCACACCTCATCCGGGCCTCAGGGTCTTTGTTCTGCTCTGCTTTTCCACTGCCAGGAGTGCTTTGTCCACTTAGCTCCTACTCAGATCTTCGGGCCACGTCAGGCCCTCTGCCCCATGCTAGGTTCACCCTGTGTTCCTCCGGGGCATTAATAATGCACACGGTGAAAGGACCACTTGTCTACTTCCGCTGGACTCTGCCTCCGAGGCTTAGTGTCAGCCTGGGGGTGGGAGGGTGGGGAACAAGGACCATGACGGTGTCAATCACCCCGTAAGCCCGTGTACTCCAAACACCAGCGATTTACGGAATGATGGGTCTGGGAATGAGAAGAATATTGGAATCAGACAGATCTGGGTTCAGATGCCAATTTCACCGCTGACCATGTGTGGGGCATGGATATGAAGTTAACCTTAGAAACCTTATTTTCTAATCTATAAATTGAGGAGACGCTGTTTTCCTCACGTGGCTTTTGAGAAAATGAAACAAGTCACACCTACGTGCGTATTTCTGGCCACACCAGCCCTCAGCCTCCTCTCTCCGCAGGCCTGACTGGGCCAGGCACCTGGGTGCTTGGTGCTTGTCTGTTTGATGAAGCATGAACCTGCTGAGGGACAATGCTGTGGGGAGACCTCCCGCCACCCCTCTCCTCTCCCCCAATCTCCTCCCCCACCCCATCTCCTTTAGCTGTTGTGGGAACAGAGCTGCTGGAGGGGAGAGAGAGGTATGTGGTTTCATTTTCATAGTTTTCAAATAAGAAGACAAAAAGAGGAAAAACGAAACCATCCGGAAAGTGGCAGGGGCACATTTTGTCTGCAGCCTGACGTGTTTTGCTCGGCGGGCAGAGTCGGCCTGGAGTATTTATTTATTTTTATAAGTAACTGACTCGTGAGTCAGTCGGTTGGCTTGGTGGTAAAACGCAACCCACTATCAAGGAAATAGCTGCTGAACTGCACGCTGTGGGGCCGTGCCAACACACCACTCCCGACTTCTGAAAATCTCCTGTTGGCGCGGCCAGCACGAGCCAACTGGAGCCGTGGTTCCTCGCGTTGCTCTCCAGGACCCAATGCCAAGTGCATTCGAGATCCTTCAACAATTGCCTCGCGATCGCTGCTCACCGCCAAGCCGTGTTTGCTGTAATTATACAGTGTCTAAAGGAGAAGCACAAAAGACTTGTTGATTTTGGATGAGGGCCGCCCCGGCAAGGCGGGCCCGACCTGGGCTGCTGGCAGAGTGTGGGAAGGCCGGCCGGCCGGCCCGCCCGGTAAGGACGTGACCAGCTGGAGCAAGTGCGGAACCAGGGCAGTGCTCGCCAGAACCCCGCCTTGGCCTGGCTCTCCTGCCAGCTGACTCCAGCCGGCTTCCTTTGGAGAATAACCCCAGGAGAACAAAACAAGGAACTGGAGTTCCTATAAAAAGAAGCTCACTGCTTCCTCCAGCCAAGGCCCTGAACGATAGTCATCTCTAAGCTTGCTGCCCCGCCTTCCCAAGCCACTGGCTGTGGACGTTGCCTCTCTCTTGTCTTCGCAGGGAAACAGCTTGGCTTCAGAGAGGTCTTTCCATGGTGGCCAGTGGCTGGGGAGCTGCGGCCATCCACGCCTTACTTCTTGCTTCCTCCAGACAGGCTGTGCTGGGCCGCCGAGAGGTCGGCCAGAATGTGCTGGAAAGCAGAGCGCTGGCTTGGTGTTGGGAACCCTGGCCCAAGTTCAGGTGCAGCAGCTAATGTTCTTGGTGATGTCGACAAACTAGTTACCCTGGTGGAGGTTCGTTTCTCCATCTGTTATTGGAGGGAGTAGGTTAAGGCCAGGGTTTCCAAATGCACCTCTTTTACATTTTTAAAAACCAGGAAACATTTTTTTCAATGCAAGTGTCATTTTGCAACTCGGTGAGGAGAGCAGAACTACTTGGGTGATTGGGGCTTGCCCATTCACCCAGCAACTCCAGCCCAACCCGTCCCCAAACCCCCAGGAATCTGGGGGCACCCTGGGCACTGTGGGACACAGTTTGGGAACTCTGGGCTTGCTCCCAAGGGCCCTGCCAACCTTCGCGTTAGGAGAGGACGCTGCCTGGGAGGAAGACCTCAGGGGTTCCTTTGGCTGTCTCAAGCGAACTTGCCTCTCTCCTGGGATGGAAGGATAAATTCCACAAGAAGATGACAGCCCCTCGTAACGGCAACAACAACAGAAACGATTCTGCTCCCACTGAAGTTTCTTGAGCAACTGGCAGACCGCCACGAATGTACTTAGGCAGAAAATCACCAGAAAAAAATGATATAATCTGACAGATTTTTCACAGGCTTAAATATTCATGAATTAAAGGAATTGGCAGAATTTTCTACATTATTAGCTTTCATCATGGCTGCAGGAGCAGTTGGTACACTGGCTGCTCTTCAAGATCCATTAATCTCGTCCATCATAAGAGCAGCCATTTTAAAATTAGCTGTTTTTACTGAGTGATGGTGTACAGGGAGATGGGGAAATTGAAAAGCTATTCCAGTTTAAAGGTCCTCCCCCTCCTTGCTTCAAAACCAGCAGGGAAAGCCAAACAGCCTCTCAGCAGGGAGGGTCGGTGGGACTCCAGAGGCAGGGACCTTCTAGTTCTTTCACGGGCAGCAGCGTCCTGCCTGCTGAGCCTGAGCTCTGGGCCAGGGGTGACAGGGAGGTTAAGACAACTTTCTGGGAGGTTGAGAGCAAGAGGCCCAAATGGAGGCCGTTGGGGAGGAAGGCATTTAGACCAGATAGCAGTTCTCTTGGGGTGTAGGATTGCCGAATGCACAGGTAATAATGTTTAGTATTTATGGGGTGCATGCTCTGAGCTGGGTATTGCACTCTGCATGCATCAGCTCATGTTAGTGGCAATGGAATTGGAAAGTATATATATGTATGTGCACAGATATGTGTATATGCATGCATGTGTATATATGGAATAGTTTTATATAGTTTATGTACATATATACATTACATTAACACATTTTCATATACACATTCTATAGATGTGTAAGTGTAGTTTATATAAGTATAATCGTTTCTATAAGTTGTAGTTGAGAAAATAGTCAAGAACTTAAGTCAGTTGTCCAAGATCTCACAGTGAATGGCAGGCCAAGATCCAGAACCAAGTCTGTCTATCGCCGGAGGTAAAGAGAACATATACTATGATAACCGCTGGTCTGTGGCCCTGGGAGGGGAATCTCCCAAACACATCCAGAATGGGCCAGGAGGAACTCACTTATTTCTAACTACAAAGCAAAACTGTGGGTCAGACAATACAGAGATTTGAGGCCTAGGTTAATTTCCTCTATCCTCCCTTCCATGTACCTTTCTCTCGTACGCTACCCTTCCCCTTGCTATCTCTCCCACCCATGTCTTCGAATGTAGGTTTTATTATTATTTGGGCTTGGTGGGGCCAACAGAGGAGATGATTGCTATTAAAAAGCATTTGTTACTCTCAGTTCCCAAGAGGAGGGGTATGCCCACCATGAAGGGTCTGTTGGAGGCAGAGAGCAGGGGAAGTATGGCCAGACTGTGTTTTCTCAGGAAAAGAATGCATTAGATAGTGCAAATGACATTCAGGTGGATTAGTTTGAATACTTTCATCAGGCTCTGGGGCATGGGGCTGTCTCTGGTTATCTGGCACCTGGGCTTGGATCATAAGGGAGAGGGCCTGAGTCTGATAAAGAGGTCGTTGGGAGAGTTGGGGCCTATAAAAGTTGTACTCTCAGACTTGTTAGTTTTTGTTTTTTTTTTTTTCTAACTCAATAATTGACTTCCCTTGTGAGGGAGAGTCCCTCCAGGATCAGCAAATTCCCAGATTTCAAAGCATCAGAAATACAGGAAATTAAAAGGCATGACTAAGATACTTTCTCTGGTCCATCTATCCACACATCCATGCATCCATGCATCCATGCATTCATCCATCCATCCATGCACCCATCCATCCATCCACCCATCCATCCATGCACCCATGCATCCATGCACCCATGCATGCATCCATCCATCCACCCATCCATCCATCCATCCATCCATCCATCCATCCATCCATCCATCCATCCATCCATCCACACATTCATCCATCCCCACATCTATCCATGCATCCATCCATGCATCATCTATCCATGCATTTGTGCATCCGTGCATCCATGCATGCATCCATCCATCCGTCATCCATCTGTCCATCCATCCAGCCATGTGTTTATTGAGCTCCTAATATTCTGGGACTGAGCTGGGCATTGGTGCCTATGTAGGCCTTGCCACAAGTTATTTTTCAGGATGCTTAGCAGAACTGTCCTTGCCTTCATCCCAGGGGGAGGGGTCAGGGATCTGAACCAGAATCTACTCAGATCTACCTTGTTTTGCACATGAGCCAGGACACAAGGAATTACAAAGGGGTACTCTGTTTATTTAATATTCAAAATACCTAACAAATCAGAAGTAGAGGGGCCAAGCAGCTGTAGCCTTCAACAGCCAGGAACCCAGGTGAGGTGTGTTTGGGTGAATGTCACCTCCCCGCCCTGGTGAGACTCTTGCAGTACTGCTTGTGGGAAGGAGGACGAACAGTGTTCCCTGTCTGCCTTCTTGGGATCAATAATCTTTCTGAATCCTGGAACGTTTCTCTGTGGTTGAAGAGTGATGAATATCTGCAGACAGATTGAGTGGGGGAGCTGGCGTTTGGGTAGCAGTTCTCACGTTTATCATCAACAATAATGATGATTAGTCATCATAATAATTAATAATTATTTACACTTGTATGGTGCTTATTTGTGGAGTAGCTACTCCATGCCAAGTGCTTTATAACAGCTTATAATTATAGCCCAAGTTTACTGAGCTCTGCTATGCTTATGATTGTCCGGACATTACCTTGTTTGGTCCATGCGTCATTCCTGTGAAGGACAGAAGCAATGGTCCTTCTACAGACAAGAAAGGCGGCTAAGTCTCGGGGAGGTGAAGTAACCCACTCGGGGCCACTCAGCGATTCCAGTTCTGCCTGCTTCTCACCTGAGGTCTGACCTCACGCCTGACCCTCAGGCCTACAGGTGCCCAGGACAATGTCTTAGCCCTGGCACCCGTGTTTCTGTCCCAGGCCAGGGGGAAACATCAGGACAGGTTTTCTGACCACAAACTCAGGGGTCCGACAGTCAGGAGCTCCTGCCCGTGGCACCCTGGCCCCTAACAAAGTCACCCCAATTAACAACAAATCCACTGGCTGGGCTCTCATGGAATCTCTTGGTGGACTCACGACTGGTGTCCAGATTCTCCACCCTCCCCCTCGCGCTTCCCTCCGTGCGTGGCTGGTGCCAGCTTGAAGACACAGAAACTCCCAGGAAACTCTGAAGCTCACTGTGTGGGGCTGGGAAAATCCACTGGGCCAGTTTTTACTTTACATTTCAGTGCAGCTGAGGAATAGGTCAGGTGGACTCAGGGGACTTTGAGACGGGAGTAGAAACAGCCAACGGTTTTCCCACCACCCCAGAATGTTTGGTTCCTAAAGGAAGAGGGTGCTAGGAGTGAAAGCTCCGCTGATGGGATTCCCTGAGTGGGGGACGGGGGGAAGGATTCCAGAGGTCACGGAAGGTGTCCCAGGGAGCTGGGGCTGGAGTGAACTGAGAGAGGTTGTGCAGAGGGCACGTGTGAGGATGCAGGAGCCCTTCCAGAGGTTGGCCCGGCATCTGCCCCAGACAGCCCTGGCCTGAGCTTCTTTGGGGGCAGTATGGCCTTGCTCTTCAGCCTCCAGGGTTGAGCCCTACTTCCAAGGGGAACAGGATGGGACCAGAAGCTTCACAAATGGACCCTGGACCTCCTCTCTGGAGCTGCATCTCAGACTCCAGCTCCGATGCCCTCCTTCCCACCCCATGTGCTCCCCACATGTTAGCAACTCTGCCTACTCCGCCTTCCTGCCCTTTGTGCTTTGGCATAGCTAGCCCCTTGGGAAGGCACTGCCTCTGCCTGCCAGCCCTCCCCTGCGCTGTGTCCCCACCTGCCCCTGCACTGTCTCAGTTGTCATCCACATGTCAGGTGATTTATTGCACACCCATCCCCTGCTGGATGGAGCTGTGAGGGCCCAACATGCTGAATCATCTGTGAACAGGGGGTGCAGCGACCAAGTTTGATGCATGTGATACTGACCCTGCTCTGGGTGGGGGGAGGTGGGAACTGCAAAGTGGGCAGATTTGAGGGGATGGGGTATGGTGGGTGGTAGCCCCATGAGAGCTGGGGAAAGAATCAAGTGGTGCCTGGGGAGATAGGACGCTTATGGAGCTGACCCTCGGCCAGCCTAGAGGAAAAGATGCTTTGGCTCCTGAGACTTAGTGTGTGGGATTCTTGGCCGGCCGGTGGGCAGGTAGAAGCCCTGCATCCCGCGCTCTCTTCCGCCTGGGGCCTGGGTACCCTGACTCTCCTCCAATAGCCAGCAGCCCCGGTGTGCCCGCGGGATGGAAACCCTCGGCCTGAGCGCTAATCCCCGTGAGGCACCAATTTTCCAGATGACCCTGAACCCATGATTTCTCCCCTGAATTAGGGTTGTAATCGCTGACCTACTTATGTTAAGATGGTGGGACGAGAAACTGGGACGAGCAGGTGCTAATGCTCAGGCCACCGCTGCAGGTCTGGCACACTAGGTAACTAGAGTGTAGACTGAGTAACTGGAGTGTAGACTGGGTAGCTCCCTGCCTAGGACAGACTTCGACTCTGTTCCTGAGTCGGGGTTGCAACTCTGGCACCGGTGGTGGCTGAGCTTCTCACAGGTGGCCCCAGACAAGCACTGTCTTCGTTATGTCCCAGTCACCTCTCCTACCCTGGTTTTCTCGCTTCTCTGTCTCTCTGCTTGCTGTATAGACTGACTTTTTGTCTGTCTCTCTCGCCGCTCCTGCCCTATGCTCACCTGTTCACCTATTTATTCTCCCATTCACTTGTCCTGAACTCATTCACAGCTAAATCCGTCTCACCCCCCTATCTCAGAATTTTTCCCAGCTGTGCTCTGCATCTCTGAAACCACCTACTCCTGGTTTCTGGGAACCTGGAAAAATAATAATAACCTGCATGAGTTCCTGTACTTTCAGCTGGTCAGCAGAGCGTAAGTGTCTGTTGATTCCAGAAAGGGCCCTGCTCCAGGGAGAAGGCAAGGCAGGCCCAGGGGCCACTTTCTTCTTCTGGAATATGCAGCATTTTCTGCTGCCCAAGGCAATACATCCCCGTGACAGCTCTGTGACGCAGAGAACGGACTGAGGCTGCAGTTGGTGGGTGGGAGTTACACGTGCGGGTACCAGGTCCTCATGTGTAAAATAAGGATAATAACACTTACTTACCTAACAGCTTTTGGGTGAGGTTTCAAAAGTCAATATGTCCCCAGAACATACATGCTAACTAACACACATGCCAGCTAGTTGGATCATAATGGCATTAGTGTTATCAGTCTTGTCAGTTGCTTTGCATTCCAGCTGTGCGACCTTGGGTTTACCCTACTGAGCCCATTACAGATACACCTTCATGAAGGGGAGGAGCCATCTCCCTCCCACCCCCACTTGCATGCAGCTCCAAGTACCCAGGAGTGACTTCCTGAGCGAGGGAGCTGCTGGGCACTAGGGGTGGAGTCAAGTAGCTGTGCTTCACATATCACCAAACACATGCGGGCCTGAGCGCTCTCTTGCTCCTGCCGCCCAACTTGCACCCCGGCGCTGCAGGGAAGGAGACTTGGAGGACACACGTGGAGTAGAGATACTCGGAAGAGACATGTGGGTAATGACACGGGGAGGCTGTTCCTTGTCCTTGGCAGAGACAATGGCAGCGGTTGTCCTGACTTTATGATGAACTATTTGGTATGTTTTGAATTTTGCATGTCTCCTTCTGTCCCAGCTCCCTGGGACCTGCCTAACCCTTCCCCTGTGGCTCCCTGCCAGAAGGTTCCTAAGAATTATGGCAAGGGGACCCCAGAGGTCCCCTTTCTGGTCAACTCTATTTGCATGAACTTTTGCCCACAAGGAATGGATAACTTTTGGAATTGCACTGGGATATCCTTTCTTCTCTCTCTCTGCACACTGATTCTATTAAAACTCAATCGCAGTAAGAATACACTTCCTTTGCCTTTGCGTGCATGGATGGCCAAATTCCTTTCAGAGCATGTACCCTTTGATAGTTTAGGATTCCTGGGTACCCCTCCTTGATAAAAGGGGATATAATACCTGCTCCCTGGGGACTTGAAAGGTAGTTCACATGAAGAAACTTTCACTGTGCCTGACGCGCAGTAGGTGCAGTTAACCACCACTTCTTCCTGCCTCCCCTCCATCCCTCCACATATATCACTGGGCACTGAGACCTGGGGAGGTGGCTACTGAGGCTGGCACAGTGACCTAGGAGCAAATGTAGAAACAAATCCAGAGTGAGGAGCTTCTCTCTTCTCTTAGACTGAACTGGCCCCTTGACAGACAACACCCAGGTTAGCAACTCAGCTGAATTTCTGTTTGTGACCAGAGGTCTCAGCCCCTCCGATCCCTCATCCATCTGTGCTGATCATACTGATTATTTGGAGGAGAAAAGCCCCCCATTGTTCTAAAGCCCGAAAACACTTCCTAGCTTCATGGATTTCCTCTGTCTGGATTATCAAAGTCTTTAGCAGGGTCTCCCTGGTGGTGCAGAGGTTAAGATCTCAGTGCTATCACGCTATCTAGCACCAGCCACTGTGGCATGAGTTCCATTCCTGACCAAGGAGCTGGCCCACACGGCGCAGCAGACCTCTCCTGCCACACCCACTGCTCCCCTCAGCAGTGTGTTTCAGTCAGTCTGCCTTTCTGCTCCCTGCTCTGTCTCTGGTGAATCTTCTCCATTAATTTTTATCATCAGACAGGACTGTGCCAGGAGACTGGCTCCTCCCAGATGGTCAGGTCTTTCTTGGGACTCATCTCAACACCTCCTGCCATTTGTGTGTTACTTTTGTGCGCCAGCCCCTAATTTCTTGTAGGATCCAGACTGTCATTATAGAAGAGCCCAGATGCAAACCTTTGTAGGACTAAAGCTTCCAGGCTTGTCCTGCTGTCTAGCACTCTGGTAGAAAACAGCAGGAGCTGGATCTCCAGGCCAGCCTGGATCCTGAGATCCTGGTAGAACTCAAGCATCTTTGCACATGAAGTCTGTAGAGACCAAAATTGGGGAGAGTGGGTTCTAGAGGAGACAGCTGAACTTAAGAGCAGGTCTGTCTTGACAGGTGGGGCTACAGAGCCCATGAACAATCTTAGAAGCCCATCAAGGCAGCGTTTCAGGACCAGGGAGGGCTAGGTGAGGAGTATGAGACCAGAATTCTAAAGCCAGGCTGCCTGGGTTCAAATCCTTGTTCTGTCACTTCCTCTGTAACTGAAGGTAAGTCACTTCACCTCTCCATGCCTCAGTTGTCCCATCTGTAAAATGGGAATCATAGTAGAACCCATATCAAAGAATTACTTGAAGATTAAATTAGAAATGACTTCTCAAAGAAAACATACTCTAAAGGTGAACCCTACAGTAAAAGCCCCCTTGGTCAAACAACAAATGGTACCCTAGAGAGATATGTGGCCACCTTATCTTCGCCAAGCTGCCATCCCACCTGGAAGTGGGGCACGGCATAGCAGTGGGAGCCACAGGTCCAGAATCCAGCACCACACGCTGGGCAAGGACGCAGCTTCCGGCACCTAGCACACTCCTCGGGAGGCCCGCTCTGCACCTGCGGCCGCAGCTCCTTCCTCCCCAGTCCCGCAGCTGCAAGACCAAGAGCGTCTCAGTAAGTGGGAAGAGAGGGAAAAGGAAGGAAGCAGCTGAGGCTGGGTACACTCCCCCTGGCTGCCTTTCCACAGCGCCTTTTCATTAAGCCATCTCTTCTCCAAGGCTCCAGTCCCTGGTGTAATTGGGGCTTTGGTTCCCTTCTCTGCTGTTTGCATGTTTTCCAAAGAGCTGCCCTGGAGCCGCTCGGAGCTTCTGACAGATTTTTCACAGCAACAATTATGGAACAGTCACAACCCCGGTAGCTAACTCCGCAGTGTCCTTGCTCCGGGATGCAACGCCGGCCAAGAGACTCTGTCTTGACTCGTGTAGACACGGAATCTTTGAAAGGTGAGGAGTGGGAGCAGACAGATTTGGACATGAACCCTGGTAATGGAAGCTTAGAGTGGAAAAATTTAGGGTGGAAGCTCTCATCTGGATAAACACCAGAGGTGGGGTAGGGATGATGAAAGAAACTTAGACTAAACTGACTATGGATGTTTCCAGGAATCTGAGGCAGGTTCAGAAGAGATTATCAGCCAGAGCTGGGGGCAGGAAGGATCATCAATCACAGAAGACCAACCCAACCTGATCCCGAGGTGCTATGTTTCACAAGAACTTCATCAAAGAACACACCTTGCCCTGGCAGCTCGCTACTGCCCGTGTTTATGCAGGTGCCTCTCTTTCTCTCTTTTCATCAACAAATTTGCTGTGTGATCATGAAAGGGAACACCTGCTGAAGTCTTTCTCAAAGGGACCCAAGAACTCCGCACACCAGACCCCACCGTCTGAACCCCAATGCTAGCATCGCCATGCTCTAGTTGCGTGACCTTGAACAGGTCACTGTCCTCCTCTGAAGCTCAGTTTCCTCGACAGTAAAATGAGGGTCACAATTTTTAAAAAATCACAGTTACTCAATACTAGTGTTTACTTTCTATGGATCAGACATTAGTCTAAGAAGAAGGAAACTTTGTATAAATTATCTCATTTAATCCTTATAATAGCCATGTGAAAAGACTGATATTTTTATATCCCTTCATTTTAGATGAGTAAGCTGGGATCAGACAGCCCGTTAGTGGCAGAGCTGGGGTGCAATACACAGTGTGATAAACAATGTTTACTTGACTGAGTTAGGAGTAAGTGTGATGATTTCATATGTGCCCAGCACTGAGCTGGGCATGTAATAGATGCTCATGAAATCCCATCTTCCTTGTCCTCTCCTGGGTCCTCTCACCCCTTCTAGCCCCCAACATGAGTGTAGCTTTGTGGCTACAGCAAAGGCACTAGCAGGCCAGTTGGAGGCAGGTGGAATGGCCTGCTCTCTCACTTCCTTCTCTCCCTCTGTATCTGGGACCCAGGACACAGCAGATGTGGATTCAGTGTCCCCTGGAGCTATCTACCTCTGACTGTGTCCCAAAGCGGGAAAAGAGGGTAGCACTTGCCCGCTGGCAGCTATAAGTAGACCGGGGGTCAGAGGTTGCCTCCCATCTGCTCTGGGAATGTTGTCTGGCTCTGTTTACAACCATTTCCTCATGGACCCTGGGGTCAGAGGTTACATAGCAGGGCTTCTGGGCCAGGGGAGAGCTGACAAGGAACAGGTCTGTGTGTAGGATCCCCTGTGTCGTGTTCCCAGGGCCTGGCACACCAATACAGATACTCGATGCCTTCACAGAGCTCACACTTTCCTAAGCTCTGTCTCTTGGCTTCTCCAGTCTTCAACCAGTTCAACCCCAAGGGGCAACCAGTGATGGCTCCCCACAGATACCCAACCCTGATGGAACGCTGGGGAAGTTTCAGAACAAGTTTGACTACAAAGCCCAGAAGCAGGTCTGCTAGGCACTCTCTGGAAGGCGTGGTCATGGTGACTGGTGAACAAGGATCCAAATTAGTCACAGGAGCCAGGCTGGGGGTGGAAACAAGTCCCAGTGGGCACTGCTCCAGGGCCTACAATCCGGCTTGGGCAGGAGCTGAGGCTGTGTTGCAATTTCACTCACATCAGTTGGGCCATCTCTTGTGGGTGGCATGTGCAGGGCTGCCAACCTCGTGCTTTTTTCATAGATGTGGAAATGGTATCACCCAACTGTCTTTAGCATCAGGCTGTGACATGAGACTGGAGGGAAGAGGTCTGATGGGCATCTTGGTGAAGCCAGCGACTCTGGAGGCACAGGGTGGAGGCGGATGGGGATCAATGTTCAGACAAGTTGGGGGCAATTGTTGGAGGAACCCTGGGTCAGAGGTCAGGCCCCACCCTCATCCCCACCTGGGTGTGTTCTCAGCAGAGGAGGGAAACATCTGCCCCTTCCGCCATTGACATGACTGCTCTCTGTAACACACTGAAGCCATTCATTGGCCCGGCTGCCCCTCCTGTCTAGGTGCACAAGCCGTGAAAGACTGTGCCATGTAGTGAGAAGAGCGCTGACTCTGGAATCTGACCAACTTGAAATTACATCTCAACTCTTCCCTGAAACACTGGGCTGACCTTGAGTAAGTCACCTTAACCATCCATCTCTGAAATGGAGATAGATAGAGCTTTGCAGGATTGTGAGAAGGGATAATGTAGATGGAGGGATATTATACAGTAGGAGCTCAGTAAAGTCTAGGCACATTTCTCCCCCCTCTTACCACACTCCTGCAGTCACAGTCGAGTCCATCCTTGTCATCTTGGTCATTGACTGAAGTCCTCATTTACCTGGACCCCTGCTTTGGTCAGCAAACTTTTTCTGTAAACAGAGCAGAGAATAAATATCTTAGGCTTTGCAGGCCACTGGGTGTCTCTCTCTTTTCTGCTGTAGTGCAAAACCAGTCTTGGATGATATATAAATGAATGAGCAAGGCTGCATGCCAATAAAACTTTATTTATGAAAACAATCGGTGAACCAGATATGGCCTGCAGGCGATAGTTTGCTAACCCCTGGGCTGAAGTTTCAAGTCCAAACACATCAACTTATCTCTCAAGGGACTTCCCCAGGAAGGTTTCACCTTATCCATCCAATCAAGTTTGTGACTGCTCTCTTAAATGTTCTCCAAGCTAATCAAACAGGCTCCCTTTAAAAGTCCTTTGCTCATGACATATTTATGCTTGCCCCCAGGCCTTGATCCATACTTATCCCCAGCTTAGGACACCTCCCATTTCCTGTCTGCCTTTCTAAACTCTACCTCCAGTTAACCTCCCAGGTTGCCCTGTAAAATTTCAGATGAAGGTCTATTGATTCATCTCTGGAGGAGCCCATCCTCCAGGCTTCACTCAGTCAGCTGTCCACCATGATGATCCCTTTGTCATTGCCAGCATGGCCCTCCATGGACCCCTGGATTGACTGTGGTCTCAGTGATGAACACTTGAGGCTCAGTCCTCAGCTTTTCTATGCCTAACACATAGCAACTTGCACTTTCTTCCCCCTTGGTTATCATTTCAATTCCCTGCATATGTGGAACTGAGGATGCATCAGACATTAGCTCTTCAAATACTGTCTCTAGCTCATTCTTTGCACTCTTTCCTCCTGTAGTTCTGATTAGTTGTTTCTTAACTTCTCTATCATATTTTCCTTGATTTTAAACTCTCTATCACATTCCTGCCCTTGCCCCATTTTTTTTTGTCTTTGCATATAGTTGGAGTACGTTTTTCAAATTTCGCTTCCAATTCATTAATTCTTTCTTTATCTGTGTCTAACACGTTTGTTGAATTTCAAAGATTAGATGCTTTCATTTCTGAAGATATTATTTGAACTTTTACAAACATTGCTTACAAGTTTTAGTAGTCTTTTATTTCTTAATTTTTTTTCCTATTCTGTCTCTTATGCCTTTAAACATTTCATATGTGGTCATTTTATGGCCTACCTCATTATTCTAATATTTGATGATGTTGAGGGCCTAAATTAGTGGTTTTCAACTGTGGACAATTTTTCCCTTGGGGGACATGCCTAGAAATATTTTTTGACACCAGTGTGTGTGTGCACATGCATGCATGCTTGCTTATGTACACGTGTTGCTGCCATCTAGAAAGTAGAAACCAGACATGTTATTAAATATGCAGAGAACAGGCACCACAGTAAAGAATTACCTGGTTCAAAATGTTGATTGGGAGATCTGGCTAATATTTATTGCTTGTTGTCTCTTGTTCACGGTAAATCATTCTTTTGAGAGTGGGGTGATTTTTGTAGTTTTTCTTCAACAAGTTCACCAGAGCACACTTTTCTCCAGTAAGGTTTTGGTTTTGCTTCTTCCATCCACCAGGGGGTGCCACCAACCTGACACCACTTTTTTTTTCCCTCCAGCTTGAGGGTTTCCTCATCACATGGGTATCATAAATTTGAACCTCCCATAAGAATTGACAATACGAATTTTTATGCATCAAGCTTGGATGACCTGGAGCTGATATTTATGTGCTGACTCTGTATTTCTCCACATCAACTAATAAATGAAAATCAGAACCTGACATGGTTTCAGCTGTACTTCCATTACAAAAGTCCACCCTGCATCCTGTGTGCATGTATGGGACTATGGTATTGTAGTTTGTCCTGTATTGTTTGCTAGAAGTGAATATAAAATGGAATACAAAAGTTTGTGTAGGAACAATAAATTCCTAATCTGGATTCAATTGGACAGAGATGGAAGTTGTCTGTGTAACTGAGGCCAGTCTGGGGCACTAACCCTCCTTCAACTCCATCATCAGTCCACTGTGGGCTCAGGTATGAGAGGGCAGGTTGATATGAGAGAGCTGTCACAGCACATTGATATTATGTCTTCAGAATGGCTTTTAAAACGCAAGGTCCAGTTAGAGATCATCTTTCAATATCGTCCCCTCTCAACAGTTCCAAAATCCAAAAAGATCTCAAACATCAAAATTTGATTTGCCAATTTAGTACCAACTCATTTGGCAGCAGAACCTGACTTGAACTGACTTGTGGCTCGTAGACTTAATATATGCTATGAATATTCATGTATTTCATTGCAGAAATACTGTGTGTTTGACTAAATTGCTACCCTAGGCTCTGCTAGGTGTATATACAACACAGATTTTTTTAAAAAACAGTATCAAATGAAATAATAAAATTTCCAATTTTCAAAGCACATTTGACTCCCAGGGTTCTGGGTAAGGAGTTATTAACCTGTATCATTAGGTTCCAGGGAAAGGATTCCCCTCTCCTCCACCCTCATCCCCACCACACACTTAAGAATACATCTGAACACTCAGGCTTCAGCTGTCAAATGTGTTCACGGGCATGTTGAACAAATGTGTTCAAGGATGACAGTAGGGACTGTATTTAGCATGATTGGCATCTCATGATCAGCATGAGGTGAATGCAAAGGGATTTGAGTACAGGGACACATTTCTTTGGGTTCCATTCCCCTTTGTGCAGTGCAGGATAGCAATTAAGTGCTAAGTATATATATTCAATGATTCCTTAACAAACCCTTAGTTAGCATCAAAGAGGTTTTCAAAACCCTGTATATTTGTTTTTAAAATTATCCTGAGAATACAGGAATACATTCATTCTAAAAACAATACTAAAAATATCCAGTGCAATACTGGAAACTTCTCCTTTACTAAACACCCCTGCTCCCCTCCCAGGAAATAACCTTGTCAGCACTTAAGAAAAATGTTTCCTGCCCTGGCTCTGGACATTCACATGCATATGCATGCAGTTATGCATACTGAGATGTTTTTTTACATAAATGGGATTATGCTACACTCTATTGTTCTATATTTAGCTTTTGTTTACTTATTTATATGTTTTTGCATATTTTAAATGCAGATCTACTTCATTCCATGGTATAGAAATACCAGTCTAAAGTAATTCCTCTTTTGTATTGATTTCCAGAATCTGTAGTTCTAGGTCAAAGGGCATGTATATCTTGAATTTTGATAGGCATTGCCAAATTGTCTTTTAACAACTTCTGCTGATTTATAGTACATGAGTGTTTTCCTGATATCTTTTTTGTCAGTGCTTGATATTATTAATCTTTCTAACTTTTCCCAACCGATCAACAAAAATAAAATCTTATTATTCCAACATGCATTTCCTAACCTACTTGTGAAGCCTCTCCTTTCTTTGTGTGTTTGTTGAACGTGCATTTTCCTTTAATAATGAATTATTTGTAATATCTTCCCATTGTTCTGTGGTACCTATCCTTAGTGATTTTTAGGGACTCTTTATATATATTATGTTTAACCCATTTTTTAAAGTGAGATATATTTTACATATTGTTAAATATACAGATCTTAAACCTACAGTCTAAAGAGATTGCACTCATGCAATCATTGCCCAAATCACAAGGTAAAACATCTCCAGAATTCCTGATAGTTCCCTCAGGGTCCAGTCTCATCTATAACCCTAGAATAGCCATTGTTCTGAATTTGATCACTAGTGATTAGATTAGGCTCTCCCTGACATCTACAATGGGGTCTTAAAAATAGACGCCTTTATGTCAACCTTCTTTTGATCAACATTTTGTTTTTAAGAATCATCTTTGTTATTACATGTGTTTCAGTTGCACCCTACTGTATAGCCAGACCACACACTGCTCACCCCTTCTTCTACTGATGGACAGCCGCGTTGCTTCCATTTTAGAGCAACTATGAATAAAGCTATTGTGAACATCTTTATACAAGTCTCTGTGTGGACACATGTTCTCAATCCTCTTGGGTAAACACCCAGGAGTGGAATAACTGGTCACAAGGTGGGTATATGTTTAAACTTTATTAGAAACTGCCAAATAGTTTTTCCAAGTGATTGTACCTGATCTATTTTTCAAACATTGCAAACATTTTCACCTTGTCTGTCTGTTATTTGTGTTTCAACATTGGCTAAGGCATCCTTTGTCACAGAGTTGATTTGTTTTTAAATGAAGTCACCTCCATCTTTCTCTTATGAATCCAGGGGCTGTGTCTTGTATAGGAAGATTATAAATTAAAAACACAAAAATTAATGACCTTCCAGTGTGTATTTATGTTTTGCTCCTCACTCTAGCTAAAATAAAACATTTTATGTTACATTAAAAAGACCAAGTCTGGCCCTCCCTGGGTGGAGCAGGGAGTTAAGGCACAGAACTATGAAGGCTAATCTATAGCCACCTCAGCACAAGTTCGATCCCCAGCCAGGGAGCTGAAACACATGGTGCAGCAGACCTCTCCTGTCTTACCCACTACTCCACTCAGCAGTGTATTTCAGTAGATCAGTCTGCTCTGCTCCCCACTCTGTCTGGTGATTCCTCTCCCTCCCCACAACTCTGGCCTGTACCCCACTTCTTGTATGTATAAATATGTAAATCTTAAAAAAAAAAAAGAAGAAGAAGAAGACCAAGTCCTAGCCCAAACAATGCAAGGTATGATTCTTACCTCATGGTATAAGTAAGGAGACTGAGAGTCAGAGAAGCCATGTGCCTGGATCTGTGATTCAAAGGCCAATTTTTCTCAGTTAAAATTGCTTTCTCTCCCAGGACTCCAGGCTCCTAGCCTTACCCTTGATGTAGATGCTGTAAGAAAGAAAAGAAAAGAACTATATGGAAGCGTACACACATGTGTGCACATGTATGTAAAGAAACACAGGAAGAATAAACAGGAAACTAATGGAGGAGGGTGGGAATAGGGTAGAGAGAGCTGACTTGGAGTGAATCTCTCCAAATAGAATTTTAAATATAGTTCCATGTTTTTAACCATGCCTATGAGTTAGCTGTTCAAAAACATATGTAGAATTCCATACAAAATAGGAAAAAAGAAAACCCCCAAATTGTACACAAATGGAAACAAATGAACCTAACTATATTTTATTTGGGAGTCTAACAGCACAGCAAAAAAGAATGATTTCAGAAAACCCGAAGAAAATACTCAGACACATCTGTTGTGGGGAAAATGCCATGGACAAAAATGGTACAAGATAGGATGTAACAAGAGTTGGGTAATAGGGCACGGATAGTCATGTGCCCCTGGTGCATTCACACACGCGCCTCAAGCCCCGCACCCCAGGACCTCTCCCTGGTGGCGCAGCAGGTTGAGCACCGCACTGCAGCAAGAGTTCGATCCCCAGCCAGGGAGGGGACCCACATGGCGCAGCAGACCTCTCCTGCCTCGCCCGCTGCTCCCCTCAGCAGTGTATTTCAATCGATCTGCCTGTTCTGCTCCCCGCTCTGTCTCTGGTGAATCCTCTCACCTCCCGTGCCTCTGGCCTGTACCCTGCTCTCCTATGCATAAATAAAAAATCTTTTTAAAAAATTATAAAAAAAAACAAAACAAAAAACACCCCACCCCAGGAACCTGTGCTTTCCCACTCTCAAATAGTGTCTCAGCTTACCCTGGCCCCGAGTCTTTGCTCTCCCAGCCGGTAACTGGGCCACAGGCAGGTTGCACGGAGTAAGCTTGGTTCCCTTCTGCCCTCCTGGCACACATGGGCCCAGGTGTACAGCCACAGCAAAACGTTCTTATGTCCGGGGAGCTCCTGCTACCTCCCCTGACCTGTCCAGAAGCAGGGTCCTGGTGGGTGACACACTGGTGTCAAGTGTCCCACAGGTGATGATGATCTGGCCAGGAAGTTGACTGATGAAACAGCTTCTCAGGGCTCCAGCAGCACGCCCCAGTGGGCCGGTGTTCTGTGGCACCTATCCTAAATCAAGACGTGGCCGTTCTCCCCACAACCTGGGAGACACGGAATACAAGTGGTCTCTGTGGACTGGTATTCAAAGCAGACAGCTACGCAGTCAGAGTGCCCGAACGTAACTTTTGTCCTGGGGATCCGGAAGTCTCCACAGAAAAGAAAATGCCTACGCGGTTTCCTAAAGACTCAGCCAAGCAGGATGGAAGCGAGGGGCGGTGGAGCCAGCAGTGCGAAGGCAGTGGGGCATCAGAAGGTGGCGTGTGGTGGGGTTGACAAGTAGTCTGATGAATGACCATATCAATGGGGCCAGTGGAAAGAAGCTGTGCAGAAAAAGTGGGCTGACCCAAAGTGAGGCATCCTCTAATGCCATGCTAAGGCGGGAAGGCACCCCCACAGCCATGGAGTATGGCTGGCCCGGCTCGGTGGCTCTGTCTGCATTTCGAATATGTCTGAACTACCTGGCCTAGCCTCCTGCGTGCTCCCCCTCCCTGGTGTATGTTCCTGTGTTGTTTATCCTGCCTTGCCGTTGCCCAGGCCAGGGCCGTGTCCACACAGAGAAGCAAGGCGGTGAATAAACGGCCTACTGGATGTGCAAGAGCTAACTGGCGTGGTGGGCCGGCCGTCTGTGGCCTGAGCAAGGGTGGACTCCCAGAGCAGGCTCACCGGCTAGGCAGGAACCCCTCTCTGCTCCCGTCACAGCCTCACCCCAGCCCCAGAAGAGTGAGTTCTTCCGAGCAGATTCCGTCTCTGCTCAGAGATGGCTCCATTTGTGCTCCCTGGCCACAGGGCTACAGGCCTGAGTGTCTGTCCCCACCCTCGTTCTCACCACTGCTCAACTTCTAGGCACTCAGCCACACCGTGTTATCTCCGGCTTTGTGCTGTTATTACAAAACCTTCAGAAATTCTCCGAATTGGCTCATCGGTTAGCGCTCTGCCCACAGCCCGCTGCACAAGGCTGTGGGCCTGAACCACAAGGCCACCACATCGCATCAGCGCCCTATGCTCGGAGCTCGCCTGGGGCCTCTTCCCCTCTGCTCTCCAGCCCAGGCTGGGCTCACCCAACTTCCCTTTCTCTTTCTTTTTCTTCTTCTAAATCTTTGAAACTGAAGTGAAGCAGGCAAGGCCTCGCGGGTGGCACTGGGGTCACAGGAGAGTCCAGAGGGGCAGCAGGAACCGAGGTCAGAGCAGTCCTGAGGGGCTCTGTGCTGTACAAGGCCGGGGTGAGCATAAGGTGGTCTACTCACTGAATCTCCTATCCTTCCCACTTAGCTCCCTCTGGCTTCCAGAAAGCACAGCCCAGCCAAGGGGCCTCTGGAGGTGCGTGCAGGCAGGGATGTATGTGTGAGTGCTCCAGAGAGACAGAAACTCAGCATGACACAGAGAAGAATTTAAGTGACGAGAAAATGATACCATGAGTGTAGATTTTCACCCCCCTCTACTTCCCCACTCCCAGTGATACCAATGGGCCTGCTTTAGATGAAGTGCTCAGAAAAGCTTTAGTGAATGAGCAAGTCCATCCTACTGCTGAGAGATACATTAGGCCCAGCTGTTGTATTTGGGGTTTAGAGACCTTACACCCCCTCTTCCCACCAGGGTTTGATCAGTGAAGCTCATATAAGTGGGTCACAGCTCCAACAAGGCCCAGTCTCCACTGTTAAAGGCCAGGGGAGCCCCCAGCATTCAAAGAACATGGGCCACCCCCAGTCTACGGGAGCTCACATGGGAACACCCTTCCCCCACCTGAGATCCAGGCCAGGACAGTCTGGCTTGCTGCTCTGATGAACAACTCCTCAGGAAGTTCCCTTCCCAGAAACTTTCTTTCTCTGTGAGCAGTGGGGAAGGGAGGGGCAGCAAATTCCTTCTTGTACAACTTCATCTTTTGAAACCCTCGTGCTCCTCCTTCAATGGCGAGACTTGGCATCAGCCCTGTTTAAAAGAAACAAATACAATTAGATGAGTACTCACTACCCAGTCGAGATATAATAGTGCGGAGGAGGAGGAGGATAATGATGACAAGCATCTGGCTCTTTACAGTTTACAAGTCACTTTCCCGTCAGGGTCACACAGGCGTGGCCCCCAGCCCCGGGGAGCAGGCTGGCTCTTCCTTGTCTTTTGGATGAGGGAACGAGCTGACTCGCTTAGGGCCACGTGGTGTGGCCAGACGGGTATCAGGTCTGGTCAGCCTCCCGACCCAAGTGGGGGATAAGCTCTGGGCCAAGAAATGGGTGGGGGTCAGAAGGTGGAGGGTGGCGACCAGGACGAGGAGTGTAGGGTGAAGACAGCCCAGTTCTCGCTCTTTCACACACTTCAGGAAAAGGCTCATGAAGGTCTTTGCACAATTGAGGGGGGAGGGGGGCTAGAGGTGCTGGGAACCTAGGGAGAGGGGCCCAGGCAGGAGGAGAAGATGGGGGGAGCTTCCTGCCCTGTAGGTGAAGTCTTCACTCATTTTAGGGTGAAAGCCATTTCTAAGAAATGGGATTTCTCTTCCCAAGTCCACCACAAAACCTCTGGAATTTTGAATGTCCTCCTCTCTTAACAACTTGTTCTCAGTGCCTTTTCTGTGCCATGCGGTCCGTGGCAATGGCATGCCTGGCAAATGTCCTGGCGACGGCTGAATCAAAGAAGTGACCCGCAGCATGCCATCAAGGAGGCAACAGCTGTAAACACTACCGTAATGTAAAATATAAAACTCTTCTTCAAGTCCTATAAAACAGCCATAATGTTTACTTCCTGCTCTGATTATGAGAGGGTCCCCTGTTTGCTATAAAATCTAGACAGACAATAAAATGCCCACCTCTGCTGTATCGTAAATTCAACCTAAACTAACACTCTGCCTTTAATAGGCATTAATTAACTTTTTTTTAAGGATTCGCTTTTATTTATGCATAGACGAACTGGGGTGTAGGATAGAGATGCAGGGTGGTGAGAGGATTCACCAGAGACAGAGTGGGGAGCAGAGTAAGTGGGTTCCCTGAAATACACTGCTGAGGGGAGCAGCGGGTGAGACAGGAGAGGTCTGCCACACCATGTGGGTCAGCTCCCTGGCAGGGGATCAAAGTCAGGCCACAGTGGCTGGTGATAGCTTCACAGTGCTGAGACTTTAACCCCTGTGCCACCAGAGTGACCCATTAATTAAATTTCTATTTCAGAAACTTTCTTTTTCTCATGTTACAATTTGAAAGTATTTTCAAAGGCAATTAATTATTAGGAAGGCCAGTGTCTGAGACACAAAACTACTAAAATGTAGTTGGAGGAAGTGTCCCCCTTTTCTTTTAGACATATTTCTACGTAAACAGGACCTCTCTGCTCCATGCCGCTGCCTTTGATGCCACATCCAGAGCAGCGCGGGAGAAACAGTCACGTCACAGCAGCAAGGGCGCGACTTGACCTGCACCCGCCATGACCCTGGAGAGGGACCAGTACCCTTGCTTTCCAGGCAGGAACCTGGGTGCCCAGAGGGCCAGTAACCTATTTTACAGAGGAAGACCCTGTGGCTCGGTAGAGAAGGTGGGTGCAGGATCCTCGGCCAGGAGGCGGCGGGGTGTGGGCTGAGGGCAGAATGTGCGGTCCCCTCAGCTGCTGGAGGCTCAAGGGATGAAATGCCGGGTGGGCTGTGGTCAGCCTGCTTTTCATACCACTTGACAGGCCCACCCCACCTCAGCTTTCACTATGACTGCCTTGAGAAGTCCGGTAATTACACCTTCACAGAAACCCAGCTCCTTCGGAATCTTCCAGCACACTTCAAAATGAGGGGCCCGAGGTAACGTGGACCTTTTGTTCTTGCTTCTCGTGAAGCTGCCTGAATCTGGGTCTGTAGAACTCTCTCCTCCCCTTTCTTTCCACTCCTTCCCTCTTTTCTGTTATTTTCTTTTTCGGGATCTTAGACGCAAAATAGCACCCTTCCTGTCTTCATTATCTTCCTTGCCCTTTGTGTCTCTGAATCCTCAAATCACATGCTACCCCAGCCAGTTTAGCATAAGAAATTAAATTAATTTTCATGCTCCAACTTCAGATGTAAATGCCTTTTTAATAATTTAAAGCACATTTATTTATGCAGTTTGATATTTTTCAGGTTCAGGGAAGCAATTAAGTTTTGCTCAAGTTACTGATCAGCAGAGTCTTTTTTTTTCTGTCCTTCCAGAGGGGCTGGGGAGAGAGAAGCAGGAAGTGATGCCCTACTTCACCCTCTGAACCCCTCTTCACCTTCCTCACACCTCTAACACCCCTCCTCACCCTCTACTTCCTCGACACCCTACCCACCTCTTCTCACTTCTCTGCTCACCTCACCGCCCCATCTCTCTTCATGCCTGCTCCTCTTCCTCAGCTGCATCACTGTCCTCGCCCACTGGACTCCCCCTCACTCTCTCCGCACCTCAGGTGTGCTGGTGCTCTGTGAACTCGGGCTTCTGAAATTGAGGCTAGCACATTTATTTGCTCAGGCCCATCTCAAGAAAGACCATTTCTTTCTCAGAATGGCCCGAACTATTAAACTTGAAGAGCATCAGAGGTCCTAGCCACTAAAAGTCCTTCCTCTCAACTAGTTCCTAGGAAAGCGGTCATCATCAAAAAGCACTTTTAACTTTGAGTTTGGGAAGCCATTTCTCACCTATTACAGTCCTGCCTATCGGTGGGTGAGGAGTGCCAGCTTGGCCAGTGGTGAGTGTGGATAACACACCCCACTTCTGTCCATCTCCATCTCCTTATCCGAGAAATGAGAAATTATATTTACCTTGTTGGGGCTGCTGGGGAGATGGAGCAGCAGGATAACACGGGAAAGTCCTATGCTGACCTGCTGGCTCCTTCAGGGGGCCTCCTCAGGCTGCTGGACTGCACCCCTGCCTGCACCCCTTCCTTCTCATCTCCAGTTTCAACTCCACTCCATGTTTGTAACAGGAATACTTAATGCACTTGTGATTTGGTGTTAGCCAAAGAACTTTTGCACACTGGATATCTTGTTATTGTCAGCAATGATAGTTTAAACAGAGATGGAATTCTAGTTCCTAGAAGGTATAGAAACTTCCCAGGGGCAGGTTAGAATTCAGAAATGCTTTTGGTCTCCCTGACTAAGCATCCTCAGCCCCGCGTTCCAGGGACTATTTGTGATGCTATGGGTGGAGTGGGGGCACATCCTGATGACCTGGGCTCCTCTCCAGCATCTCAAGGTCAAGAAGGACAGAGAAAGCAGTGCCCCTAGCACTCTGTTCTTTAGTATGAGCTGCATGATGAGCCATAGACAAGAGCCCAGGATTGAGCCTGGCTGTGAGGTCACACCTCCCCAGTCTAGACCTCAGATTCCAAGATCAGATCCTCCCTATTCATATTCACCCACAGGATGGATTCTGGAACAATCCTTGACTTCTGTCTCCTTTGTCTCAGCCTAATATGCATTCTCAGTCTGGCTAATTTTCATTTTCTGGAATACAGTCACTTCTCTTCCTCTTACCATTACCACTCTCCTCTGAAGCATCATCTAAAAGGATTATTACCTCCAAACAGATCTCCTGATACCCCCTCTGGCCCTGCTGAGCCATGCTCCACCTTGCTTGCTCTGGTAAGCTCTGACAGACTTGAATGCCCCCTCCTCACGCACACACACTTAAACGTTCCAAAGGCTCTTCATTGCCTCAGGATCAAAGCCAAATGCTTTACGACATCCCACAATTCACAGCACAACCTGGCTGCTGACAACCCAGGTACTTCCTACCTATTCTGTGTCAAGCAGTCCCAGCCACACTGACCCCTCTGCAGTGTCCAGAAGTCACCACGTTCCCAACTCACATGCACTGTGCCCACTGTTCCTTTCTCTTGGCCTGTTTAGTGCCAGACCATTATGCCTTCCTTACCCATCAGTTCCCGCCCACCATTCACCGTTCTCTTGTCTTTCACATCCCTTTTCACAGCTGTGATCCCACCTTTCTCCACGTTCCCTTGTTGCTGGAGCAGCGCCTGCGTGCAGTGGGCTGTGCGTGTGGCCTGCACGAGGGCAGGCTTCTTCTCTGCCTCGCTCTCTGTGCCAGCGCCCAGGTGGACAGCAGCACACAGTAGGCACCAGAACCTGTATGTGACTGGAGAGAGAGCAGTGAGATGTATGGCTCCCATGAGGCTCCGGATTAGGTAAATTCCATGGTCCCCTCTGGCTATGAACTTACCTGAGATCATTTAGCAGCCAGCCAGCTTCGGGAGCAGATGACAACTCCTGGTCACATTCCCCTAAGATGTTCCTTTGGTGGGGTTGTCTGGTGCTCTTCGGCCCAAGTCAGTCATTGCTGGGGATGGTGCCCAGGGACTGAGGATGGGCTGGGGGATGGTAGTCTGGGGGAAAAGGGGAGGCACAGTGAGGGGCACAGTTGAAGTCTCTGAGGTCTCCTGGGAGGCTGTGTGATTTGGAAATAAGCCTGGTTGGAAGTCCTGAGAAACAAGGTCAAATACACACTACAAGGGGGCTCGTGTCATTGAGCCACCCCTTACTCTCCCGGGATCTCGAATTTATCATCTCTAACTGAGGACCACCCTACCTTCACAGTCAGTGTGGAAGGCTGGTATCATGTCACATTGAGGAGCGCTGCAAGATCGTCCTTCCCCTGCCTGTGCCCTCTCACGCTTGCTCACCAAGGCCAAGTGAGGGATCGGTTCATCTGGACCTGGCTGCGGGAAAGCTGGGCGAGCTCACTTCGTTCTGTGACCTTCTTAGTGCAAGGTCACTCTGTCCATTGCTTTGCTTCCCCACAGAGTGTAAACTGAGAGCAGGGCTCTTGTGTCACCTGCGTACTCACCGCCGTCTCTCTAGCATCAACTCCATCCCTGGTCTATCACAAGCCCTCAAAAAACGTTCTGGAAATGGAAATGGAAAGAGAAGCAGCTAGGACCCTGGATAAGTGGAGAGACAGGAAAAGAGGCTGCTGTGACAGGTGGGAGGGGCCTCCGGGCCTGGGAAGGGCCCACAGCCATGTCCCAGGCAGGCGGAAAAGGATGGACGTGACAAGGTCTGGGAGAAGAGAGGAGCTGGGATGCTTCATACACTGGGGTCTGGTCTAGACACGGCGACAGGGGTGCAGGATGTGGTGGAAACCCAGGTTTGGTGACCCACCTGGCTCAGATCCTCCTCCTGCCTTCTCCCCTGGCGCCTCTGGGTGTTGGCCGACCTCTTTGAGCTCCCGTGTGCCTCTGCGAAGAACAGACAAACTGAAACCATGTTGATCCATTTGTGATCACGGTTCCCCTCCTGCAAAAGCCTTATGAGGGGAGGATCAGGCACTGGGGTGGGTGGGGGAGCCCCTGGGTCCTGGATCCCAACGAAAACAAAGCCCGTTTTTGCTCTGCAGACTTTGGGACTATAGTCTAACAGGCGCATAAAGAAACTTCTTATGGATCTTTGGCACTTATTGGGGGTGGGAGAGACACTTAGGTCCCTTTTCTGGGAGATAAAGTAGGTGAGAGTAGGGAAAGACTGAAGAAAGTCTAGGGGAGCAACATGAAGAAGAGGGCTGGGGAGTCAGACTTGGAGCTTGGGCAAGGAAAGGCCAGCCAGAGTTCATGTCTTGGGTTGGCTCTCCATGGAGGGTGGTCTCATCACCCTGCCTGGCCCCCATCTACCCAGGATGTCACACGAATGGGTACCCCAGTCAGGCTGCCTCAAGGCCCCCTGGAATGAACCACTTAGCTGTCCCAAGGACACATCTGCCTGCAAGGTACTCTAGACACTGCTCAGCCTGGGGACCCCCAGGCCCCAGTGCACCCTTGGCTGGGGGAGAAGTGGTGCCCCCCACTGTTCACATGTGAAAACTGGGGTGGTGAGCAAGTGTATGGGAACCTACTTTCTGGTTTTGTTCAGAGTGTGGTACAATGCTTTTGGCTGTCTTCCTCAAGGTCTCTGCCTTGGAGGACAGAGTGACTACAGGCACTTCACTGAGTGTCTGCTGGAAAACGGAGCAAGAGTTTCTTCGTAGAGTTATTACAAAGAAGACATGAAACAAATTACAAAGTGTTCAGTAGGCAGAAAAAAGTCAGGAAAAAATATTGCCAGCCCCCCTTTGACCCCAGACCCCTAAAGGCTGCGGGAGGTAGGGCTGCCAGGCAGCTTGGGTCCCTCCTGGGCTGGAGCTCCATCACTGCAGGCTGGCTCAGCAGGCCCAGGCGCCCTCAGCCCTCTCCCGGCCTCCCCCTCCGGGAATAGCAGCCTCCAAGTGTTGACGTGCCTCTGACATCCT
Source organism: Galemys pyrenaicus (assembly GCA_019455555.1). NCBI lineage: Eukaryota > Metazoa > Chordata > Mammalia > Eulipotyphla > Talpidae > Galemys > Galemys pyrenaicus. The sequence goes on along the minus strand of JAGFMF010012177.1, from coordinate 4,053,085 downwards.
TCCACTCGACGAAGCTGCTGACGGATGGTGGCTCAGGACGGGTGCCGAGCGTCCCTCTCATCTCCCGGCCGTCACTCAGTGACCAGCTCACACAGACGGCGCTGCAAGTGCTGCCGGCCAGCTGGGTGGGCTCCAGGGAGCGGTCCCTCCTCCACCAGGAGGAGAGACTGCCTTGCCCGGGGCTGGGCAGGGAGGTCGGGGGCTCCAACCCGGGCTGGGGCCTAGGGCCCTGCCCGTAAGAACCTGACTCACTCGGTCTTCCCTGAGTGTGGACATGTGGCTTCAACTACCTGGAAATACAAGGTGACACCACTAGTGGGGTGGAAGAGACATCTCTGAGCCCATAAAGCTGAGGCAGCTCATTATTCGTATGGGGAAACTGAGGCCCGGAGAGACGGGCTCTGTCTGAAGTGGAACAGCGCAGGGCTAGAACGCAGATCTGTCTCTTCCACAAGGCTCAGTCAGAGTGACCTGCAGATGGGGCAAGGTGATGGGGTGGAGAGGAGAGCACCGCTGTCTCTTGGCCGGAGGAATGCTGTTCTAGATCTTCTCTCCTCAGGACTTCATGTGGGCACTGGCTGGGATCACCAGTCAGTTTTGACCTCATGGCTGAGTCTCTCAGTTTTCTGAGGACCCCACCTCATCCCCAGTGCCCAGTACAAACTGGAGGAGCAGCCCAGGCAGGGCAGGGCTGCAAATCCAAGGATCAGGGACTCCCTGGAACATTGCTCAGGCCTGCCTCTCACTCTCCGCTCTGTCACTCGCAGTCTCCCTTGAAGAGCAGGCAGCGCTTCAGGGAAGTGGCTCGACCCCTCTGACCTCGCCAGTAAGCTGGTGATCACTGCTACTTGGGCTGGTTTAACAACCCACCTTGCATTTTCCAAGATGTGACATGCTGGGCTGGTTTATTGAGTCACTTAAGCCTCTCCATTGTGAAAGATTTAGGGACTTGGGGGAGGCCTGGGGCTATTTGACATCCCCCTCATTCTTGTTAAGCAGGGCTTGTTCCCTGGAACACAGGTGGGGCCCGGTTCCTCCAGGAAACCAGTGTTGCTGCGGCTCTCACACTCACTGGGGCCGGCCCCGGGCTGGCTGACACCCACAGCAGCAGGGGAAGGATGAGTAGGTTCTGGTTGCCCTTCTGCTGATACTGTGCTTTCAGGAGCAGATTATCTAGACACCAGCTCCTGCCGTGAGCAGAGCACTGTGCGGGCACTGGGGGCACCACAGATTAAGAGTGACCTCAAGAGCTGACTCTTGGGGAGAAGGATGCTTGTTCTCCCCAGCCAGACAGCGGTCTGAGCCGTGGACGCCCACATGTGCCCGGCACATTTAGTTCCAGAGGAGACCGTGGAGACCAGGTCACAGCTCTGGAAACTGTTCTGAGGAGTCTGTCTTTTTCCTTGTCAGCGCTCGGGGCAATATATTAATCAGGCAGGTGATGGCATAGTCAGATTTATTTTATTGTGTTTCCTTTGAAACCACACTCTGTATTTTTTTTTCCTAAAAACTATGTCTACTCAATATAAAAACAAATTGAGCAATGCATTAAAGTACAAATCCATGCCTTTTTAAACATTAGGTAAACATCTTCCAACATATCTCTCTCCATATGCATGCACCAAACACTGCACAGATAGAGTGGGATTAGCACTACAAATGAGACACTAAAGGAAAGGGGGAAAGGGACCTAAGAATGAACTGGTCTCTCTTCTTCCACTGGGGGTTTTCAGGACTATGTGTGATGTTTGGGGTCGTGGCAGCAATCTTGAAATCCTTAGGAAAGGCAGCCCGGGGCAGCAGACACAGTAGGAAGACGGAGAGAATATGAGATTTGATAGTGCAGCCTAGATCTTGTACTTTACGTATGGCCTGTCCTGTGCCAACTCAAATTTCATAGATCCAGGTTTCTCTATCTATCTAGATTCTGAATTCTGAAGGCTGAGAACTAGGCCAGAATGAAGCAAGTCAGAGTAAAGTGTTCAAGAGTCCCGACTTTGGAGTCAGACAAACCTGTATTTCAGTTGTCGCATGTGAGGGAATTGCTTCATCTTAAAGGGCCTCACTGTTCTCATCACTAAAGTAGAGCAATAAACCTGCTTCCAGCCTTCTTACGAGCATCACGTAGACAAACTGTAAGTGTGTCCGGCAATGCCTGGGACAGGAGGCACTCGGGAACTGATTGTCACCGACATGAAGGCACTTGAGGAAATACTGAACATGCCACAGGGTGGGGAAAACACTGGACTTTGTTTCTTCAGTCATTTCAGCAGGGACCGAGCTGGCCATGAGCTGCAAAGGTCCAGCTCTGACACAGGTAAAGCAATTCCGAACAGGTTTCTTTGCTTCTCTGAGTATCAGCTGCCTTAGCTGTAACAAGGACACATTAAATAGAGGCATCAGCAAGGTTAATGCCCAGAACACTTGGAACATGGTCCATTGGTAATAAACACATTTCCTTCCTTCTTGTCCCTCCCCTCCACAACACACACACACACACACACATCCGCACACACATTCACATGACATTTTTAGCCCTAGGATCTTTCAAGAGATTTATTGCAAGTGTGGGTTTGAGGATGGTGTCCTGATGTCTGTCCACGGGTCAGTCTGGCCATTTGACCGCTGTCCTGGGTTCTTGGTCTTACTCTAGATTTGATTCCAAAGGAGGGGTCTTCACACAGTGAGAGTGTTGCTCAAAGGAGAGTTATTGTCTGATACCTGAAAATCTAATGAGGAGACATATTTAGTAAATAATCTAGTAAATAATTAGAAGAGTTTTGGACGTAAAATGCCACACTTTCGTGGATGGTACAGAAAGATTTTTGGCAGCCAGAGGGAGTCAAATGAGAAGTGAACAAAGGAACCAGGTCCTTCTTTCCATTTCCCTGGGGTACCTGGGCCTGGCCACAGGGTGCAGGGCCAGCGGACCCACAAGACAGGCCTGGTCGGGACTCAGCTGAAGTGCCAAGATGAGAACAGACTGAGCAGGGCCAGTTGGAACGCGTGAGGGACAGAGCAATCTCCTTTCCTGTCCTTTCCCTGCGCTGCCATTGCAGCCTTGGCCTTCTCTGTGTCTCCCTGGACTGTGCCTTTAGATGCCTCGTCTCTGGTTCCAGGCCTTCTTCCTCTGACCCATTCTGTGTAACATGCTTAGAAGTTTGTTCCCTGAGAAATGCAAATCAAGACCACAATGAGGTACCACCTTACACCAGTAAGAATGGCATATATCAATAAAACCAACAACAACAAATGCTGGCGAGGTTGTGGAGGAAAAGGAACCTTACTACACTGCTGGTGGGAATGCAAGTTAGTCCAACCACTTTGGAAGACTGTATGGAGGTCCCGCGGCCTACTAGAGATGGAACTACCATATGATCCAGCAATCCCACTCCTAGGAATCTACCCAAAGGACACAAAAACACTGATCCCAAAGAGTACATGTACCCCCATGTTTATTGCAGCACTATTTGTAATCGGTAAGACCTGGAAACAGCCCAAGTGCCCAAAGTAGAGGACTGGATCAAGAAGATGTGGTACATATACACAATGGAATACTACTCAGCAATCAAGAATAAGAAACTAGGGACATTTGAAGAAACATGGATGGAACTAGAAGGAATTATACTCAGAGAAACAAGTCAGAAGGCAAAAGAAAAATATCGGATGACCTCGCTTTTAGGAGGAATGTGAAAAAACAAACAAACTACAATCAAAACAAAA
>JAGFMF010012177.1:4035315-4049312 GCA_019455555.1 Galemys pyrenaicus | reverse complement strand
AAAGATTAAAGATAAACCCAAGGGACCATGGGGGTGGGTGGAGGGAGGGGAGGGCAAAGACGGTGACGAGATGTAAAGAGCACAAGGGACTGAGGTGACAGTGCACGGGTGAAATGGTGGCGGGAACCCACTGGGGAAAACAAACGATGTCAAATGCAATTAAATATAATAAAATTTTAAAAAAATAAAACTTGGAGATAACTGGCAAAAAAAAAAAAATAAAATAAAAAAGAAGTTTGTTCCCTGAAATGTCTTTGTTCTCATGGCGTGCTCCTGCTCTGACACCTTGAGCAGTGCTCCCAGTGTGCAGTGGACAGCTCAACTTTCAGCCAACCCACGCTCACCCCATCCTAAACCACGGGGCAGCCCCAGGCCTTGCAATGGAGTCTCACACCTTTTCACAGACCAAGGCTGTGAACACGCTCAGTACCAGGTCATCCTCTGACCCGCCTTGCACTTCCCTTCCCAACCTTTCCTTTCTCTTCCTGAGTCTTCTATTTCACCTTCCTTGGCTTCTTAGGCTGGGTCCTCAGCCCTGCTTATCCGTCTTTGTCTTCTGACTCTCCTGATGGCAGATGGTTGGCGTTTCAGTCTGGCCAACCGTTCATTCCTTTATTCACTGAACATATAGGGGCAGGTGTGGGTTGCACACAGGGAGTCTTGCAGAGTGCCTGTGATCTGGAAGGAGAGGCCATTAGACAATCACTGAGACCTCACATCCTGTGTGTGTGTGTGTGTGAGTGTGTGTGTGTGTGAGGGGGGCCGGGATGGAGTAAAGTTGCACAGGGGAATAAAATGTTGTCCTTGAACTCTGGCAACTAGCCAGAGGCCAGTCAGTGGTATTTTATCCTTAATTGATTTATCAGATTAGCTCTAATGGAAGCCAGAGGAAGCTGGAACAAGCCAGGAAGGGATCATGATAGAAGAGATTGTACAGTCAAGGATCCCTTTGATCTTCAAACAATCCCGAAGGAGGGGTTGTCCCCATTTTCCAACCTGGGAAGAAGGGTCAGAGTGGCTGGCTGACTTCCCTGAGGTCACCAGCTAGGAGGCAGAGCCTGCTGGCTCCCTGCGGACCTGACAGGCACTGCTACTTAGGGACGAGGCTCTCCTGGTCCCAGAGCAGCTGTGGTCACCTTGCATCCTGCACAGCCTCTTGGGAACGCCCAGACCCATCTCTGTCAGTCCCATCTCTGGGGCAGGTTAAAGCCTCACTTTTGCTTGGACACCTTTCCTTCCCTCCTGCATGATTCTCTGTCAGAAGCAAAGCTGCAGTCGTCACCTGAATTCAATCCAGGGCAGCGTGGGACAAGGGCGTTGATTTATGATCAAAAAGGCAAAGGCGAGTGCCGGGGGAAGAAGCAGGGTGGCGACGTGGGTGATAAGAAATAGAATCCATGAGAATAAAAGGAATTCTGAAGCCTTGAATCAGAGCCTGCTGGCTGATCCTGGGTAGGTGTGGGCTCAGCCTATTCCCTGGAAGACTGAAATGGAATCAGAAATGAGGAGAGTCGCTTGGGGCTTGGGTGTGCCTTACTGGACTGAATTACATTTTAAAAGTTATTGATTTCCCGCACTGAATAACAGGCCCAGCACGGGAGGAAGGGCGCAGGGGAAGCAGCTCGGATCGCTGTCCCTGCCCACCAGCATTCCTCTGCCACAGCCCACGTCACCTCTGAGTCTTGGCAATTTTATAATTGGCCCGATGGGTTATGATTTGAAACCAGAAGAGCCAATTAGCAGGAGCCTCCTCTGACCTCCCGTTTGGGGTAGTAGGAGATGTGGTAATGACTTGAGACAGAGGGAAGAGGAAAAAAACCCAAAACTAAACTAAAAATAAAAATAGAAAATATCAAGAGCAAAGACCTAAATCTTTTTGGCTTCCTGATTAATAAGCCTGTCATGCCGATCACAAGCTCTAAACAGCAATGCTGGTTGCAGCTGAATTTTTTATACTTTCTATTAATCTTTAATGATAGCTTGGTCACCTAGTCTCTTTTATCTTGTCAGATAAATGTATGGTTAACAGGATAATGAGATTTCTAAAGCTCCATTCCAGCTCCCAGCTATCTAGTGCATGTGGTGCCCTCTGACCCCTGGCAGACAGCGGCACCAGGGTGCTCGTAATTGGTAGGTGTGCTGGGAATGTATTGGAAGCTGACGGATGGTTTAAACTTTGATTTGAGGTCAGCAAGGTCACGGAGCTCTGGAAGACCAGCCCGGTTTTATTACCAGCTGCCTCTGATGGGGATATAATTAGATTTAGCTATTGCTTTATTAATAAGTAATCGCTTCCCCCATCACTGTGGGTGGGCAAATGTATTCCTTGGATAATTTGAGGACACTAGTCTGGCTTTATTAATAAGAATATATCATGTGTATTTGGCCAGGGGCAGACACCCATCTGGATTTCTGGACTTTGGGAAAACTTTATCATTTTTACTCATTTGCAGAATTGGATAAGTCAGCTTTGCTGTGTGAAATCTATCCTTGCTTCAGTGTCTTCCAACTTTCTGTTGTCATGGGGGACCTCTGCTTTGGCCTGTTTTTCTATGTCTTAAGGATAAAAAATATGCAAATACTTTCATCCATACGGCACCCCTTCACCTATCCATCCATCCATGATACCTTCATCTATTCAATCATTTGCAAAATGCTACTTAGAGTCCTAAGTAAAGGGAAAAGGGGTCCCCAGAAAGTGAAAGACCTAATCCCTGCCTTAAGCAATTTGCAGACAAGTAACTGAAATTCTGAAATTCAAGGAGGGTGAGTTCAGATCCATAAGAAAAATATTAACGAATAGACTGTGCATGGAAACTGTTGAGCATGAGAACTGACATCTCAAAAATGTTCATGTTTTGGTAACAGTTATTAACAGTCTTTTTTTTTTTTTTTTTTCAGAGAAAGATTAGGGCATAATCTTTCTCTAAAAAAGCACTGAGGCATTTCTTTAAATATTTAAAATTTTTGAGAGCTTCTCTTGTGCATCCACATGATAATAAGTTAAGAAAGAATACAGGAAAAGGGAGAGAAACAAAATCTAAGAGAAAGAGAATTAAAGAAAGATTTTTCATTAGTCCCAGACTTCAGTAGCTACTTATTGAGCACCTACTACATATAAACCATGTCTTAACTATTTTCCCCATTAATCCAAAGATAACTTCAATATAAAGGTTGCAGCTCTGATAGTCAATACTGTAGTACTTCATGTGTTGTTCTAGTCTGAAATGTCACAACCTTGTTCTTCTTGTTGGCTAAATACCATCATTTAGGTATTTTTCAAAGATCTAATTTACTATGTTGGGCAACTTATTTCCAAATGGTGACCCAGAGATTCAGGTCCTGCTATCTTAATATGTATCTAGACACTTAAACACGGCATTAAAACCTCTAGGCAGAGACGGGCGTGCTCTCTTGGACCTGACCACATCTCCACCGTGTCTTATCTAACCTAAGACATACCATTATGTTATGCACCATGAAAAAGAAAAAGCACCTTTATATGTTCTGCTAACTGTACTGTGATATGTTATCAGCTGTTCGATATATTCTGGTTTCGAAAATGTCAAAGAAGGAATGGATTTTACAATTGATGAAATATAGCACTTTAAAACTTCCCCTATACATAGTTTTCATTTCCATCTCTAGGGTTCCTTGAAAGGGTGAGCATATTTTCTCACATCTCTTGGTCATTGGTCTAATGTTGGGGGAAGCCAGAGGCTGCAATTGCTGTGAGCAACAGTCAAGGACAGAAGGGAGTATTATGCTGAGATCCTTGCGAGACTTGCAAACAAGTCATGCTAATAAGAGCTGCACACAGCTCTTAGGGTCGATGCATCCACTCTTTCAGTCTAGAAGAAAATAAGAATTGAAACAAAAGAGTTGTTAGATAATAGTAATGGCTAATTGCATGCAGGGGGGCTTGACACACAACTATGTGACCTTGTACTTCTGGGCTAGGCTTCTTGTAGCAAGTAACATACGCTTGTTAACTGTGCTCGTGCTCAGTGAAGGTCCATGGAGAGGCTGGGAGGATTGCTGTTTGCCTAGGAGAGCAGTAGCCCTCCATCTCCGTACTGACATCCTGTCTGCTGGACTCATCTCTGCGTCACCGAACACACAGCACAACATCAGCACTCTCACCTCCGGAGGTTACAGCTGCAGCCTAGAGCCTGTTAGGCTTGGCTCTGCTTCTCAAAACCATTAAAGAGACTGGGCTGGATGGTGCAGAGGAGATGGGGGCTCCTGGAAGGAGATCCCAGGCCTGACTCCCCACCCCTGTCTGGATAGACCCCACCATCTCTCTTGCTTGAGAGGCAGAGTCCCCCTGCTCTCCTCCCCTTTCTTCCTCCAGGCCACTTCCTTTCTCCTAGGCCCTGACCTTCTCCCTGAGAATCATTCATCTTCACTAGAAGAGCCTCAAGAACAGCAGGCAGAAAAATCTCACCTGGATGGTGTCCGGCAGGGACCAAAGAACCTCAGTCCTGCTCTTTGCTCTTTCCCAGAAGGCAAAGAGTAAAAGGCACCAGTAAGTTTGGTATCAAGTTACCAAGTCAATTTTTCCTGCTTATTGCAACCACTGTCAATTCTTAACTTTCACTCCTTTAGTAAATTCAGAGGTAGATCTAGAAGGATATACGTGGACATACACAGATGATTCCATTTGATAGTCACCCAGAGAAATGGTTCCTTCCAGCAACTACATTTATACATGAGAGACAAGTAAGTTACATAATTATGTAGTTATTTATACCCCACAGGCAGTGGGTACCATCTTTCCAGCTGCGTTGGTCCAGGTGGGCTAGGTTTTGCTGCAGTAACAAGCTATGAATTCACAGTGATATAACCCAAAGGCAGTTCATTTTTCTCTGATGCAAAGTCCATCATGGATATCACTGTCCAGAGGTGACTCAGGATTTAGTGGCTTTTTACCTTAGCGTTGCTTCTGCTAACCCCTGGGGTCTAGTTACCTTCCTGGGCCTCAGTGCCTCCAAGTCCTCATCGGGATCTTCTGCATCTGGCCAGCCAAAGAGCAAAGTGGATATGAAAAGGGAAGCTTGTGGGCGAGTTCAGGGCCAAGCCCACCATGGCATAGCTCACTCCCACCGCAGCCCAACTTCGGAGCTAGTCACGTGCCCTAGAGACAACGTGGAACATGAAATGGTTTGGGGAGTGCTCAGGTCTGGCTCTTTCACCAAAAAAGCCCTCAACTGGCAAAGGGAATAATGGTGCAACCTCAGAATAATACACACACACACAGAGAAAATAACAAGTCACCATCGCTCTGTTACTCCTTAGAGGTACCAGCTTCCCAAAAGATGAGGTAGAGCTTGCAAGAGGAGACAAAAATTCATCTGGAGCCAGAGATCCTGGATGTGAGTCCCACCTTGCAGCTTTGAGCCTGTGATTATGACAAGTAACTTCCCTTCTTTGAACTTCAAGATTCTCCTCAGTGGTAAGACTACATAAATAGCAAAGGAGTTTTCTGATCCTCTATCATTGGGGCATTGGCCTATTCTGGACACTAGGTTTGAAATCAGGATCAAACTAGAACATTGGGTGATGGAGGAATGCATCAATTTCCTTTTGATGCTATCACAAATGATCACCAATTTAGAGACTTAAAGCAACAGATTTATTCTCTTATAGTTCTGAAGGTCAGAATTTCAAAATATCTTTTGGAACTAAAATTTCGGTGTCTGCAGGGCTGTTCCTTGGAGCGGGTGGTGTGGGTAGGGAGGTGGCGGGGAGGGAGCTAGGAAGAGTCTGTTCCTTGCCTCTTTCAGCGCCTAAACTTGGCCAGCGCCCCTGGCTCCTGGCTGCACAGCCCTCCATCTCTGCTTTCTTCTCTTCTTCTCCTGTAACTTGTATCTTTAGGACCCACCCATGTAATCCAGGATATTTGCCCCATATCTAAACCCTTATGCTAATCATATCTGCAAGGTCCCTTTTGCTTCCAAGGTGATATTAACAGGTGCTGGGGATTGAGACGCAGACATCTTTGGGCGCCATTAGTTAACTATGCCAGGGGCAGACTGAGGCTTTCACATTCCCCTCTGATCAGAGTTCCCTTAGATGCTTTTTTCAGAGTGGAGGCAGAGAGCGGGGAGCCCAGCATGGTCTAACTAATCTGGCCTCCCCTTGAAGTCTTTGAGAGGAGACACAGCAGGGAGAGCCCAAGAAAGGGCTTTAGGGGTCACCTCCACTGGGCTTGTCTTTCTGTTCCATTTCCCACGGTGTGACCTTGGGCCGGTCGGTTGACTTTCCTGGGTCTGTTTCCTTATTTTTAAACCAGAGAAAGTTACACTGTCACGCTACTATAAAGACAAGTGATGTGCTGTGAAAAGCATTTGGCACAATGCTCCATGCAAAACAATGCCCAGTGACTGGAGTTTGATCACAAACTCCTTAGCTGCTCCCTCTGCCAGAGTATTCATCAGCTCAGGCTGCTGTAACAAAATATCACAGGCTGAGTGGTTTAAACAACTGACATTTATTCCTCAGAGTTCTGGAGGCTGGAAGTCCAAGATCAAGGGAACAGCAGAGTCGGTTCCTGGTCAGGGTTCTCTTCTAGTCTTGCAGGCAACCATCTTCTTCAGTGACCTCGCATGGCAGAGAGAATGTGCCAGTCTCTCTGCCTCTTCTTGAAGAGCTATCAATGCCACTATGGGGTCCTGCCCTCCTGACCCCATCTAAACCTAATTACATTCCAAAGGCCTAACCTGCACACGCCATCATGTTGGGGGTTAGTGCTTCAGCACGTGAGTCTGGGGGAACACACTGAGTGATGTGAATGACAGCACCGTTGGGAGATGCTGGCCTCCGGGGCAGAGCGGACAGCCTAGCAGGGCACCCACATCAGCAGGTGACCAGGCAGGGCGCATCCAGCTTTCCTATTCTTTCTTGGCTGTGATACAGTGGAGCTGCAGAGGCAGACCCTGTGAATGGGAGACATTTTCAGAAAAAGCTGTGATACAGAAGAGACTGAAAATCTTGCCTTTGGGGAGCAGGAAACCAAAGTCGGGTGGTAAGGCAAAGACCCGGCACCTGGTCATGCTTTCATGATGGATAAAATGATCTTACTTGTCATCTCTTGGTGTATTCCTGCTAGCATCTGGGCCACTCTTGGGCTGAGACCCAATCTCTAGCAGAGTGGCGAAGAGATAGGGCTCAGGAGCCAGTCTGCTGGCATTTAATGGAAGCTCTACCACTTACTGGCCCTGAGCCCTGGGAAAGCTACTGAGTACCCCCATGTGTGCGCTGGGCACAGTAATGGCCATCACCTGCAGGATTCTGTCAGGGCTCAGTGAGTTAATACAGTCCGTGGAAAGGGCATTTTAATGCCCTGGGACTCCCCATATCACAGGCTCTCAACACCCCCATTACCCTCAAGCCACACCAACCTCAGAAGAGAAGACTGAGTCAGAGGCAAGCTTCCGCCTAAATAAACCAACTTCCAGATCAGTTTATTATCAAAACACAGTATAAATGTTGTTTTTATGCACAATAAACAGTTCCTCGGCTCTGCAAAATGAAATATTCCTTTCATTATGAAACTGAGAAGCCATTTATCCCGTGTCTTAAGTGGTATAAATAGACTGTGGCAGTCAGCGAAGGGATAATGACACTGTTTATTCTCACTAGCTGGGGATGGGCTGACACAGCGGGTACCCAGGGAGCGAGCTCAGTTCCTAGAAGGGGACCCGCAAATCCGTCACGCTCGCCAACAACAAGGTGCTGGGCATCTGTTCTCAGGCTCTGTGTGCCAGGCCCAGGCAGGCGGGGGAAATGCTGGGATTCCACCTGGCACCTTGAGGAGCCAACGCTGAGCTTCAGTTGGAGAAGGGCCCCCACGGAGAAGGAGCGGATGTACCTGAGCCACGCCGCGACACATCCCACCGGGTCCTCCAGCGTACGGGCACAGGCACGAGCTTGGACGTGACATCACAGCGGAGAAAGCTGCCGTGTCCAAGTCAGTGAGGTCAGACTAGAGGCAGAGCCTGCGCATCTGGGTGCAAGCTCAGGCTCCAGCCCCCTGAGAGTGGGGTCCCAGGCATTCGCTGACACTTGGACTCCATGCCCTCCCTTCTGCAGTGGCAGCCCCGCCTCGATGCCTGTGCCATCGAAGGTGTTCACTTTGTGGAGGTGTCACTTTGCACAAACATATGCTCTGATTTTTCTGAAGAGAAAAGAGAATTTCAGAGAAAGAAGCGGCTCATGGAAGATTCCAGATCAGACCCAGGTCTCCTGATCCCCGCTGTGCTCTCTTTCTACCAATGTGTTCTTTTGGGTTCAACATTGTCTCTGGACAGGCGGGACCCCTGTGGACATGTGGACTGCAGGACTCCAGGTGGTGGGCAGAGGTGGGATGCTCCCCAGGGCACCAACTGAATGGCCTCACCTGGAGTGACAGATGGGCACCTGGCACCGAGCTGACAGCCTCGGGAAGGCACCTGAGCTTCTAAGGAATAGAGGCATGTTGGCCCCACTGACACCTCAGGGCAGATTCACTTTCCGTTTCCTTGCTGGAAAACAGCCATGAACAGAGATGGAAACCACGACATTGTGTGAATTGAGGTCTCAGGATTGAAAAAGTCCAGGACAGGGGACGCACCCTGAGTTTGAGGGCTCTGTGTAGTGCAGGAGTATGTTGAATCCATAAGCACCTGAAGCTGGGGAGAAGAACTGTAAGCATCATGAAAAGAGGGGGTCAGTGCTGATGTCACATGGGAGCCTTCCCCAGAAGAAAGCCGTGAGCAAGTCACTTCATCTCTGAGACTCACCGTCTCCATCTGTACATCGGGTATAATAACACCTTGCCGCGGCGGAGCGCAGAGGCTAGCCTGGGAGAACACCGCAAGGCTGCTCCAGCCCCAGTCACCTCCGAGTTGCGCTGGCGGCAGAAACCATTACCTGTTTTTTCTTGTCCAGGGGTGGAGGGAGCCCCTGGCAGGAGTGGAGAACAGGTGAGCTGAGGGCTGCCAAGCAGGATGTGAGGGGCAGTAAACAGGACAGAGTGGCTGGGTGCCTTCACAGCGAGGAAGGCCAAGGTTTCCAGGCTTTGATCCGAAAGGTAGAGTACACAGAGGCCCAAACTGGGGTCTGATCTGAGGGTGAGGCACTATGCGAGGTGCCTGGGTGGTTCTTGGCATCCAGGTGTCTGGGTTAGGTGAGTGAAAGACGCAGGGAGTGAGAACCTCCACAGGTGGCTCTTCTGCGGCCACGGCACCCGGCGGTGTCCAGGCAAGATCACTTGAGGTGTTTCAAGTGGACTTAATGCAAGAGATTGGTGACAAGGGGGCTGAAAGGGTCAGAGGGTAAAAGGAAATAAAGCTTCTTACATTTTGACCAAGAAGCTGTCTTAGAGTGGCGACAGGGGCCCCCAGCTCTCATGCAAGCCAGCTGCCCTTCCTTTTCCATGCACTGCCACCCAACAGGAACTGGGGTTCTGCTCTTCTGCAGGTGTCACCAGTGCCTCTGATGCTGCCTGAGCCCCCACGACCACAGCTACCCTTGTACAGGCCCCCTACTTTGGCGAAGGCACTGCCAGGAACAGACAAGTGCCTCCTCTCTCCTTGCATTTCAGCTTCCCACCAGTGTTTCCTGTTGGCTGAACCTAATGGGAAGCCAGCAGGCAAGGGAGCCTGGGAAATGTAGTTTGCAGTGACAGTCCGGGGCAGGGAGGCTCTCATCTGGAAAGTGGTTGGGTGTCAATGTGTGCGCTCTGGGACACATGTAGCTACTGTGCTTAGAATGACCAGGGATGACTGGCTCCTTTAATGTAAAAGTTAACGCTTCTCACCACTTTATGACAAGGCTAGTACCATGTGCACTTGTGTATGAGGCTCAGCGAGGTTAACTTAAAACTTCCAGAGTCACACAGCTATCAAGTAATGGTTGGGATCTGAGCCCTAAGCATTCACGCCTTTACACTTGGGGAAGTGTTGGTCACTGGGTTTATGTGCGTTGGGGTTTTGAACAGGTGGCTCAGCCCAGCAGAGGCTAGGGATCTGGGCAGAAGCCAGATGAGCCCTGCTAAGTGAGAGTTACAGTCTGTGGTCTACAGCCCACGTGCCCCAGGGGCTGGCTTCCCAGCAGGCTGCTGGTCATAAGAGAACCAGACATGCCCACTCCTTCCTGAGCTTGGGAGGGTAGTTGGGAAGGCCACCAGCCCCTTGTGCCAGTGGGTGTCTCAGCATTTAGAGCAGGGTTGGGGAGACAGGATGGTCTCTTGCCTGCTTTTGAGGAGCTATGTGTCCGAGGGAACCTGCCAGTGTCATCATGCTCAGGGTGTCCTTTGCCCTTCACAGGCGGTATAGAGATCTAGGACCAAGCCCACCTGAATGGAGAGAATGACTGATGTATGACATCCTGAGCTGGGGCCACAGGTCCCGCCCCACATGTCACTGGCAGCCCAATCAGCCTGGAGGAGAGGATGGTGGGCTGAGATCTCTAGATCTGGGCTGGAATTCTAGTTCTTATAGCAGACTTTAGGCAGATCAAAGCCGCTTTTTGTTGGGGGGCTCTGGGATCTGCCAGGGGAGGACAGGGAGTGTTGGGTGGCACCCAGGAGGAATGCCATGTCCAACTGGGGGTGGCACCGAGCCCCCTTTCCTCTTAGCTTGAGCCAGTGTTTCCTTTCTCTGTAGCTTTTCCAATCACCCATTTCCACCTCAGTCCATCCCATTTCTCTGAGTCCCAGATGGCCTTCTTTACTTCCTTTTTGGTTGACTTGGCCTATTGTAAGCTCCAAAGGGGACTTGGGATTTCAGTCCATCCCTTTAATGGCAGATGGGGAGCCTGAGCACAGAAAGGGTGAGTATTGCTTCAGGTCACAAAACGGAGATGGACAGTTGCATTTTGGAGCCTGGAAACTGAGACTCCAGTGCTTTTTCAACCAGAGCCTCCAGGGAAAACTTGGTCTCTTGTTTTAGAATTGGGGTCAGTGGGATTATTTAAGAGAAGCAGTCTTCACATCAACCTCCCAGGAATTCCGTCGTCCCTTTAGCCCCAAACATTTCCAATATATCATTACCCATAGCCTTTCCACCTGTATTAGGTTATCTGCTCCTGGGTAGCCACACCCTGCCAGAGGGATAGCATGTGCAAAGGCCCTGTGGAGGAGAAGAACTCCAGGTATTTGAGGACTTGCTCCATCATCCTATCATGTGACCCTATTCACAAGTTTCTCCTTGGCCCGAGAGAGCTTCTGGAGCTCAAATCACATCCACATGCCAGCACAGGAAGTGAGGAAGGGGTAGGCCTCCAGCATCTCAGTCCCCTGTAAAGGGCTTCTCGGAAGCCCTGCTGTGGGACTTCCATACCTCATTGGCCACCGTTGGCTGGGAAATCTGGGAAATGCAGTCCTGAGCTGTACATATCATCACCTTGTATAAATTGGAGTTCTACTAGTAAGAAAGAAGGGGAAATGGATGTATGATAGGGAACAAGAAGTCTTTGCCATAATTGGGTTCACAGGAGGCATTCATTAAAAGCACATTTGTTCCAATAGCTATACACCACATGGATGAGTCTCTCAGACATAAGAGTGAGTGAATGAAGCCAGAGCTGCAAGATTCTTCAACTGCAGTTCCAGGCAAAACTAATCAATGGTAAGACAAATTAGGGGTTACTCTGGGGGCATCAGTGATTGGAAGGAGGTATTAGAGGAGTTAAATATTCTAGTTCTTGATGCAGTTGGCAGTCATGAGGTGGATACTTATATAAGAATTTAGTGAGGCATCTACTTAACACTTCTGCTCTTCATTACATAGGTGGCATGCTTCAAGAATTTTTTTAAATATTTTTTTTTTTACTTATGCATACAAAAGCTGGGGAACAGGCCAGAGGTGCAGGGGTGAGAGGATTCACCAGAGACAGAGTGGGGAGCAGAACAGGCAGATCCACTGAAATACACTACTGAGGGGAGCAGCAGCGAGGTAGGAGAGGTCTGCTGCTCCATGTGGGTCCCCTGCCTGGCTGGGGATCCGACTTACGCTCCAGGTGCTGTGGAAGCCCACAGTGCGGCACTCAACCCCCTGTGCCACCTGGGAGGCCCCTCAAGAATTTTTAAAATAGTATGTTCATTCTAGAATTTACGTGTCTTCTAAGAATTAACCAGAACATTTTTATATTTCTATATTTCGATATTTTTTTTCTTTCTGGGATCCTCCTATGTCAGAACAACATCAACTTTGCTGTATCCCGACCTTTTCCTAAGTCTCAGCTCCAGGCCTCTCTCCTGCAAAACGGTCTTCAACCTTCTGTGCTGGGGCGCTCAACTCCCTTGTCAGAATTTCCCCAGCTGTACATCCCTTGAAAGCTCATCAGGACCTTCCAAGTAGCGCAAGGGTTCGAGCACCAGGATCTGACCCACATGGCACAGCAAACCTCTCCTGTCTAGCCCGATGCTCCCCTCAGCAGTGTATTTCAGTCATTCCACCTGTTCTCTGGATTCTCTGGTGAATCCTTCATGCTCCCCACCCCATCTCTGGCCTATACCCCAGCTCTTGTGTGCATAAATAAGTAAAATCTTAAAAAAAAAAAAAGAAAGAAAGCATATCAGACTTCTCTGTTGAAATGAACCCCCTGCTTCCTTACTTAACACAATGCCTGGCACATGCTTGTGACTGAATAGACAACTGTGTCACCCACCACCCAAGCATCAAACAATACATGTAGTAAACCTTTACTCAGCACATTCATTATAAGAGGCTCCATGTGCTGGGAGTGGAGAGAGAACAACACCATGAACCCCATCCACAATAAGGTGTCATCTGAGAAACATCAGAGTGGTGAGGGAACAAAGACAGTAGGGAGAAAGAAGAGATTGACCTGACGTGAGCAAACCTGGGAGGGCTTCCTGGAGGAGTTGACAGTCTAAACTGAACATTGGAAATGAGTGAGAATGGCAACTGGCTGAAAATGGTTAGAGATGAAACAGGCAGTAGAAGATTGGTGGTGCATGCACGCAGGTGTGAGACTGAGAGACCCTGGCTAGGAGTGGGCTATAGTGTGGTCTTCCTGCAGCACTGGTATCCCTGCCTGGTGACAGTGGGGACCCTGGGGGCTGCAGGACTGATGGCCTGTGTCACAGGGTTGGGCAGGCTGGGAAGCCCGCTTCCTTCCTTCCCTCTCCCCTCCTTTCTGCTTCTCCCAAAGTGGTCCTGAAATGACACCAAGAGCAGCTGCTTAAGCAATTTTGCCAATTAATCGGTCTCTGAAATTAAACCGCCTACACAGTCTGGATGAGCCTTCTCCAGGAGGGATTTCAGCAATTGTCTTCATGATAATCAGGCTTGACTTGCCTTCACACACATTAATAAAAAAGTGAAGGTATCAGGAGAGATGCCCTTTCGCGGGAATATCGACAATATCGTAATGAGGCTTGGGGAGAAGGATGCTGAGGCATGGTGCTGCATGCGCAAAACCCTTACCCTTTGGAGCAAAAGCCAGCTCTGCTGGAAGCACAGCAAGGCATAGTAATGCTTGGGAGCCCTTCAAGCTGGATGGGTCTGAGGAAGGGAAAGCCAAGGACAGGATATGCTTAGGGAGAGCAATCAAGAGGGCCTCCTGGAGGAGTCATTTGGCTGATGGCAGTGGAAGAAGCAAGACAGTGCTGGGCAAGAACAAAAGCATCCAGGCTGCTGTCAATCCTCTTTGCCTGTACCTTGCAAGACCCGAGGACCACAAAGTTCGTGTTCACGGATTAATTACTGCTTGATCATGCTAACCTCGCCTCTAAGTCAGAAGTAACCTCAGAATTCTCTTCAGTACTGCATCCTCAAAGCAATATTCCAGTTGACTAGAATTAGAACCAGAATGAATCTAATAGTCATCCAGTCTCAGAGTATATATTTACACATAAATGGATGGATGCACAGATAGATAGACAGACAGACAGACAGATAGATAGATAGATAGATAGATAGATAGATAGATAGATAGATAGATAGATAGATAGATAGATAGATAGATAGATAGATAGATAGATAGAT
>JAGFMF010012177.1:4023110-4035127 GCA_019455555.1 Galemys pyrenaicus | reverse complement strand
AGATAGATAGATAGATAGATAGATAGATAGATAGATAGATAGATAGATAGATAGATAGATAGACAAATGGACAGAGAGATGAGTAGGTTTGCTTTTAGCACCTCCCAGCCCCCCCTATTCTGCACCTTTTTAACATGTAGTCCCCCCAGTTTTCCCCCAGTGGGCATCACACTTGCCTAAGGATCAAAGGCTTACAAGATGAGATTCTAAGGTGGAACTTAAAGAGTAGAGTAGAAAAGTAGAACTGCATGCTACCCTGGTCATTGAAATAACATGTGAGGAAAGGAAATTAACAAATCCTTAATATTGCAGTGTCAAGTGTCAAGTATGTGTTTTGATAGGTTATGTCTCCCAATCTACACACCAGGAATACGTGTAAAATTATACAACTTGCCCAAAGTTCCAGCAAATAAGTGGACCTAGGTTATTGCAACCCCCAAGTCTGTATTCTTTCTACCCTATCAGACTGGAGAGGGGCCATACATACCACTAAGACTTCTGTGAGTTAGTCTCCTCAGCTTAGTGCAGAACTCCATAATGGTCTGTGCTTTATATGTTGAACTCACAAGCTTCCTGGGCAGAGAGAATGGGAAGAAGGGTTGGGAGAGGAGGGAACAGCCAATAGAACCGATGCCTTGATTCAATGATGTATTGAGCACCTACTGTGTGCCTGGCAGAGCCCTAGAACACATGGAACACTCCTGATTGTGGACAGAGCTTTCTGTTCTCATTGCATTAGGCAGGAACTTTATGCAGCTGGGGGAGGGCAGAGCCCATGTGAGACCCCCGGATGCACCCTTTATTCAGCTTCACTCTGACTTGCACAACTGTCCAGACCTCTCAGTTCTCAAGGGGCCCAGTGAGGATGGGAAACCAACCCATCTGATAGGGATCGCCTTTCATACCATCACTATACGGTATGACTCTCCTTCCAGGTAACCATGCCACACCTTGGGGGCAGCCAGGCATAGCCCTGTAGACAGACCTGTGACCTTGACTTCTTTGCTCAGGCTACCACGGCCTCCTTGGCACTTGGCAACACCCAGCTCCACTTCACACCCCGGTGCCCGAGGAAGAGGGAGCTTTGTTACCAGGTAGCGGCACCAGAGCCAGCCCCCTACCCTCCTCCAGCTGTTCCCAGCTGTGGGACCTGCACTTATTCTCAGGACAGGGCTTCTTGTTTAAACCATACCTGTCTGTCCCTTCTCACACCATCAGCTCTTTGATAGCCAAACCCCATCTCCCTCCCTTTCTCTCTTCCTCTCTCAAGACTCTTGGACTTGATATAGTTAAACCCTCAGATAAATGAAGGCGATACATGCTTGTGCCAAAGCAACACTAAATATAGCACATAACATCTTTAGCTGAAACTGCGTTTTTGTTCTGAAAAAAGTTTGTATTTGTTTCTCTCCTTTCCGTGTGATTGTGTGCACACATTCTTTGTCTGAGGGGAGGTGTTTGGTGTCAGTTTGGTTTGGCTTGAGTGATTTTAAACCAAGCGCACACACCGTCCTACCTTACGAGGCCATGGTCAGGCTCAGATGGGCGCATCACAGGCTTGTGACTCGAGGATCTCTGTTGGGACAGAGGGCTGAGTAGGCTGCCTCCTTCACACACACACACAGACACTCACTGCCTCTTTCTGGCCTCCCACTGGTCTCAGGGGACACCCTTTCCTCCTCTTTATCAGCTAACATTCCCAGTGCAGGTGCCAAGGGCTACGGTTCTCAGGTGTGCCACCTCCCTGAAACCTGACTGACCGGACCTGGAGAAGGAGGTGTCCTCTTAGGCCCCATTTTCCAGCTGGAGGAACCGAGGCGGTGGGAAGCATCTGTGTGGAGTCACCCATCAGTCTCCTTCCCAGGTCGCCACACCACGCCCTGGAGGCAGCCAGGCATAGCCCTGGAGATAGACCTGTGACCTTGACTTCTTTGCTCAGGCTACCAAGGCCTCCTTGGCACTTGGCAGAGATGACCAGCTGTCTACCAGAAATTAATGCTTATGAAGGCCACTGCTCAGGCAGGGGCACCCTCTCCCAGTCTCCCCACGACACCACGGTGCCACGTGCCTCCTCTGTCAATGGACGCAAAGGACTCAGAGGCCCTGGAGGTGGAGCCTGGGCCGGGACCACACATGGAGCCCAGCTGTCCTTCATATGGTGATGGGGAATACATGGGGATTACAATTGATGTCAAATATATGTAAATTTAAAAAATTTATATTAAAAAACATGTAAATAATAAAAAATAAAACGAATTGTGCAAAAAAAAAAAATACCCTCATGCGCCAGAATAAAGCTTACTTCGTGCGACTGAAAGTCGCTTAGATATATGAGCCAGCCCCCACCTGACCTAAACACTACCCATGACCAATACCGAGGCTGCTTTTCCAGAAGGCTTTGTCCTCACCTGCATTTGCCCAGCCCACACCTGTCCAAGGAAACTGTCCTCAGCATCCCAGAATCCACCTGTCGGCTCAGCATGTCAGGCCTTGGAGGGCCTGCCTACATGTCATGTGACCTCCGTTGGAGGAGAGCAGCAGCCTGTCTGTTGCTGAGGCCCCACTGGGTGTTGTTGACATAAAGGCAGATGCGCATTCAGCACACACGTGTGCGTATGATGTGCACACACATGGCTCATGCACACACGCATGTGGCACACGCTATACTGGGGCAGAGGAAAGGATGTGCTTCCTTACACATCTCAAGGCCTGTGTGCTCCATACAGACCTACATCCCTGGCCAAGTCCCTCTGGTTCCCTTCCTGACCTCTCCTGAAGGACCAGGAGGGGCTGGGGCTGCTGGAGGCAGGGGCTGTGGGGGAGGGGGCCCAGTCACATATCCTGCCCGTGGCACTGAGCAGCCACGGTGCTGGGGAAAACCCCAGGCTCAGAGACATAAAGACAGAAAGCACAATGTTTTATTAGCGCTCGAGACGTTTATTTCCCGAGTTAACAACAATAATAAACTCGTTTACGGCTGTGAGTTTCATGGCCTTCCCCGGTGGGGCTCCCACCTGCTGCCGCTCTTCAGATCCTGTGCGGCTCCCGGCCTGCCAGAGCGGCCGGCCTGGCAGCTGGCACGGCACACACTGCCTCCTGGCAGCTGGGAGTCCCAGGCGGGGGTCCCTGGGGAGCTGGACCACCAACATGGGTCCCGCCTCCGAGCGGGCAGACACTCCCCACAGAAGGCCGTTGGCGGGCAGGTGTTAGGAGAGGCGTCTGGGCTCTCACCTGTCTATTGTGCAGGTGTCTCGTTCCAATTAAAGAGTGAAAGGCTGGTCCTGACCCAGGTGATTTATTTGGGAGACATTAACTTTGTAATGTCATGTATGGGTTGCAACGAGGGATGCACAGCCAGAGCGGAAAGGAGTTGCCCAGGGTACAGACTTTGGAGGTCTTGCAAGTATCTCCTTAAATTTTGTGTCCTGGACACCTGAGTCGCCAGTCCTGGATTCATGCTCCACCCACGGGCCAGCATTTGGGGCCTTTTTTCTCCCAGTCTTGCTTGAAAAAGAGATCAGTCTTTCTTTTTCTTTCCTAGATCGCTCCACAATGATTGATCTCCCCCAAAGCTCCCCATCTCTCCCCCTTACAATTTCAGGTTCCATGGCAGGACTAGGTACTGAGGAGGTGCAGCAGAAAAGGTGGTGTGGGAGAGGGATTTCATGAATTGATGGAGCTATGAGTCACCTTATGTTGTTGTTTTTTAAAAATTCACTCAAAATAACTATCCTCCTGTTGGTGCTAACTTCCTCCCTGATTCTAATTGCTCCACTGCGCCTCATCCTCTCAGCTCTTGCACATTGCCTTTGCCTGATTCTTCTTTGTGTGAATCTTTTAAAAGTTCTCAAGTTTTGTCTGAGCATGCCGGGTGGGGCCAGTAAGGAGGCTGTGAGTGTCTAACTGTATCTCCCCACACCGTCGCTTGCTAAACTTGACTGTGCTTCAGAATTCCCTGGAGGACAAGAGGATTGAACCCAAAAATTCACGCAGTAGGTGTGGGTTGGGGCTGGAGAACCTGTATGTCCAGGGATGCTGATTTGGGTGGACCACATCTCAAGACCAACTGTCCTAAGGTTTTCAGGCAGAAATGTTCTGGAAAGGGGCCTCCCTTGTGGCACAGAGGTTAAAGTCAGTGCTGTCAAGCTATCGCCAGTCACTGCCGTATGAGTTCAATCCAGCCAGAGGGCATAGCAGACCTCTCCTGTCTCATCCGCTGCTCCCCTCAGCAGTGTATTTCAGTGGACCCGCCTGTTCTATGCCCCACCCTGTCTCTGTTGAATCCTCTCATGCCCCACAGCTCTGGCCTACAACCCAGTTCTTGTATACATACATACATACATAAATACCTTTTTTAAAATGCTCTGGAATGATGTCAGAATTGAGATCAAATCTGGCTCTGCCATTTATCAGCTGTGTGACATTGAACAAATTCATTGCAAGCTCTCTGAGGTCATAGCAACAGTGCAAATATACTGGTCATGTGCCAGGCACTGTGCCACATTCGCTTGGAATCATCTTTTTAAAGACTGTGCAAGTATTAGAGACAAGGATTTGAGGTCTGATGTCAAGGAGACAGCGATTCGGCCGTGACCCCTCATTCTCTGTGGGTTCTGCATCCAAGCACCCAAGCTACCGCAATGTCAGCTAAGTCAATTCATGAAAGTGGAGCCTGCAGATAGGAAAAAATCCATGTATAAGGGGACCCACAGTTGTTCAAGGGTCAGCTCTAGCGGACCCTCTGTCTAGGGGCAAAGTGGCAAGAAGTGGACACAGCTGTTTGCCTCCCAGGGTGGGATCAGTGGCTGACACATGGAGGAGAGAGCAGGATGTGCACTTACTCACCAGAATGCCCTCAAGGAGGTGAGAGCTGGTACTGGTCAGGGGTCCTCATCACTGCTGGGTCCCAGCATCTCCGGGTACCCTTTGAGAACTCCCAGGGGAGACATAAGGCCCTGGGCATTTTCTCTAAAGCATTTTTCAAAGCAGTCATGAGAACCAATCTGGAGGTAGCGATGGAGTCTCATCATTTTTGCAAACTGCTCTCCCATTTTCCTTTGCAAAAGTGCAATTACTGCCATGCTTGCTCCGGACGTTTGTTACTCCCGTGGAATGCACAGGAAGCATCCTTATCTCCAACCTCTGATGCCATCAAGGCAATTTGAAAGGAGTTTTCTGGGGTGCAATTTCCAAGCAGAGAAGTAGCACTTTGCTCCCAAACCTGAACATGAATTATCCTCAGAGAATGTGTTTATGCCAGTTCACACAGTTTACATGTGTGAGTCATGGGTGACTCCGCCTCTCTGATGCTCCCCTGCGGGACAGGAAAGGGACTCCGGGAATTGCTGGCCAGCCCCAGGAAGAAGAGGCCTGTTTGTACGGGATGTGCGTCTACCTGCTGAGTTGCTGTCTTGAATGAGCCCCCAGAGCGCCTAGACTTGCACTCCTTGTCCATCAGCCTATCACTAAGATGCTGCATTTTCTCCTGAAAACGCCCCTCTTTTAACTCCACCAAGCCTTCTTTACTAGCCACCTTGTAAGGAGCAACGGCTGGTAGATTCTGCACAAAGGGAAGCTGTCACAAAAACCTCCTGGCAGGGGCTGTGTGTTTCCGTTTCTCCCCCCCACTCTATGGAACTCTCACGGAGCAGGTGGGAGGAGGGAGGGGCGGCGGCCCCAAGCCTGCCCAGCTTTCCTGAGTTTGCTGCTTTCCACACCATTGCCTACCTCCTCCTGACATTCCTCATGCAGACAGCCCAGCAGGCATTTTTAATCAGAAAAAATTAACATGTGCTGATTTGCAAATGTCACTGCCCCTTTGGTTGCCGTGAGGGTCAGGTACGGTGTCACTGAGGGGAAGACAGGACTGTGTGGTGTGTGAAGAGCAATGCAAAGAGGACTCGTCCAGGAAGCGCTTAGAGCCCTAGGTGTCACGGACTGCTGGTTTTTGGTGGGTCACTCGCTTCTCTGCTGCCGGTCTGTAAGAATCAGAGCCCCCATCTCTCATGAGCGCCCCCTACATGATGGTGTGTGCATGGCAAAGCCCTCCTGCTGGGTGGACTGGAGCAGCTAGTGGAGAAGAGGCAGACCTGTAGTTGTGAGCACTCCTGTCTAAGCAGCGCGCCACAGCTCTGGAGCAGTTCCGGACGGGTAGAGGGCTAATGAGTGTGGATGATGAACAGACATACAGAGAGTGACCACGGAGCTACTCCACGGTCCTCCAGGGAGCTCAGGCTGGCAGCGTTGGCCTCTGCGTGAAATGAACCATCGCTGTTCTCTCAGTTCTTCTAGGTCTACCAGAGACAGAGAGGTAATTAATACGGATCTGTCTTGAACTTTGAAACACCCTTTCCATCTGAGACTTGCCAGGAGATAGGAAGTTGCTGAGAGACCCAGAGAAAATGCTCCAAAGCACAAGTCTGGTTTCTTGTATTATTAAGCTGGTGTCTCTACTTCTCCATCTCTGTCTCTCTCTCTCTGTCTCTCTCTCTGTCTATCTCTCTCTCTCACACACACACTTTGCCAAATGCCAAGCAATGGAGACAAACATGGGAAATAGCCCTGCATGGCGGTTTGGGGGCGAGGCTCTTCAGGACTGCAGCTATGCATCCGAAGAGGCTGAAATCATTCTCTTTTGGACCTCCAGACATTTCTCCCACCCAGTCATGGGGCAGCAGAGAGACATCCCCCAAACCTACTCCCAAGGTGCAGGTTCAGGTCAGGTGTGGTCTGGGACTCCTTTTTCACAAGCCCCTCTCAGATGATGTTAACTCTGGGGGTAGGAGGAACAAACCTATGGACTCACGCCAGCCCTCACCATGCAGGTTTTGATGAAGGGTTGTATGTCCCAAGCTGGCCCAGACAAATTGCCTTCCTCTCCCCTGAAACTGAATCCCTCAGGATTCACACCTTGGAGGAAGCAGTTTCCTTGACAACATATGACTAATTTAGAAATCCCTGTGAACAGGTGGGAGACAGGAAGGGACACGAGAAGCAACGTGGGCAGGTGCCAAGTTGAAACAACAGGCTCTTGGCAGCCCTGGGAGCACCCACTGGAGGGGTGGAAACTTGGGGTACAGACAGAGAGGGATCCTGGCCAAGGGAGCTGGCCCTCTGTTCCTTCCTTCTGGAGGGCGAGAAGTCCCAATGAACTGACTCTCAAGGGCAGGTTATAGAAAGTCCGTCCCTGAAGCTAATTTTAGAAGCACGCTTGATTGAAAGAAGTGGTCGGAAGGAACATATGGTTTTGAATAACTCATTTGAATAGGAAACTCAAAAGGAGAAGGTAGCACCCAAGGTCAGCAGCTGGTTAGATGTGGGGCCTCCAGAAGGAAGACTTGGCAGGCAGATTAATCTGGAGAGAGCTCACACCTGGCAGAACCTGGTTCCCAGGTGCAGGAGCTGAGTTCTTAGCAAGTTCCTCTGTGGCCACTTGGGCCAAGTCCCAGGCCTTCTCTGGTTTCCTTCTCACCACACCCCTCTGGGCCTCTACCCCAGCGGCCTCCAGTCATGGTCCTACCTGGTCTTAGGTAGCTCTCTGTCCTTCCTAGAAATTGGGTGTGGTCTCTCTTTGGCTCTCTTGGCTGGTCTTGAACAAGGAAGACTGAGTCAAGTGAATAGGGCATCAGATAAGGATAGCTTAGCGTGCTTTTCAACAAAGTCAACAACATTGTCAGTTTGCCACCACGTGAACATGTTCTGGAGATAATCAAGCCAAATTCCTTTTTCTCTGAATGTTTTGGATTCCTTATGATTTTTCTTTTCCAAAATTCTGACTGCCAGCTTGCTAATAGGTTGACCAACCTTAGCTCCACTTTTCAAGCTCTATTCCAAATGTCCTTGCTTGCTTTCCTCACCCTGGCATGCAAGGACCCATACCACCTGACTGCAGCTTCACCTTAACCCTAGGTTCTGGCCATGCCACTACTGAGTCTTGAATGTATCCGATTTCCCATGCTTTCATCTGTACCCAAAATGTTCTTGCCTCTGTATCTATCTGCTATGTTCTTATTCTACATTAAGACATGAATCATACTACTGCATGAGGGCCCCCATCTCACTGACTTACCTGCATCTCTCCTCCTGCTCTTCCATTTGGCTCAGTTCATCTTTCCATTTAGCTAAGGGTGTGGTATGACTATTTCTTAGGCATCTGCCAACTGCCAGGCACTATCTTAGCAGCTTCAGGAATGTGACTTTATTTAAATTTATCAACATTTCTGTTTCTTAGATCTCACTCTTGACAATTTATTTATAAGAAAACTAGTTCAGTGATTTGTCAAAGGCAATAGAGCTAACTAGAGGTAGATTGGGAGCAGAGTCCACATCTTTGGAATCCTCCTAAGCTCTGTCTTTTATTCTGTCCACTTTGTCTCCAAAGACAGACTTTCCCCTTGTCTGCCTGGTACATACAGTTGCAGTGAGACAGTGTAGGTGCACATCTCTCTAGTCACTATGTCTGTTTTGGAAATACACCTAATTTCTCTGGCCTTGTTTCTTTGTCTGTCACAGGGTTAAAACAATACCTGCTAGCTTCGCTCACGTCAGAGAGCCCCTCTCTCCCCATGGGTGTGAGTCTCGGGCTGAGGCCTTGTTATACTTATCCTCACACCTCATCGCTCTTGGCTGGCTCTGTGACTGACACAGTAACACTTGATATATGCTCGTAGCTGAAATAAACACGATTATATTGAATGAATCAATAGGTTTGGGGGGGAACCAAACACTTCAATTTAGAGTCCAGAATTAATGGTCTCCACGGCATCACCTGGGTTTTGATCACATCCACTTGTAAATAGTTTATTTGATAGAGCTTTGTTCAGTAAATTCCTTCACAGAAAGAAAGGGAAGGAGCTTGGGAAGGCAGGGTGAGAGTGTGGGAAGATGCTGGAATCTGAGAAGGAGCTCAGCTTGTTGGGTGAACATATTGCTGTCTGTGTGGAAAATGTTCACAGCAGTTACAACTTTGGATGAATATGCATTAGCGGCGGTGCTGCGATTTGCCGGCGAGCGCCACGCTACACTCGGAGACTTGGCAAGATGGGTAATTATCTCCACATTATGTGCCTTGTCTCTTTCTCTTCTTAATTAAGTAACTAATCTGGTGGAGGAGAGCTCTGTTTGTGTTTGTTTGGCAGGTGCAGCCTCGTGACAGTTGTCTGGAGAACTTTCTTGGAAATTTATGAGACTTTCAAAAAACAAACTGCTCGGAGCTGAGCCGACCTGCTGGAGCCTGAGAATTTCAGAATCGGGCCTCTCCCAGAGCACTCGGCAATGTGACAGTCATCGCTTCTCCGACTATGGGGACCTGCTGGTGCGGCCGCTGGGGACTCTGGAACTCCAGGGCAGCCCCGGAGGGTGGGAGGCCAGGTACCTCAAAGGTGAGGACTCCTCATGGAAAGGAGGGTAGTCAGAGGCCAGAATTAGCAGCGTGTTCTCCCTCTACCATGTTCCTCTCTGGATTTCTCTATTTGATTTCCCGCTCAGCTCTTTCAGACTCTGTAAAAGAACTGATTGAATGAGCTAAGTGCTAATCACTCGCTGAAGATTGACTGTATGGCTCATGGACAAACCTCCTGACATACAGGAGCTTGAATGGGCAAAATGGGATTAACCCAGATGACCCAGGCCAGTGACCTGGAAGTTGTGGGCTCCCTATGTGCTGCAGTGAAGTCCCCCAGCCAAGGGCACAGAACACCATTGGGATGGCACCTCCAGGGTGCCCAGAAATGAGAGTAGGCCAGTACTGGACAGTGAAGCAACTTCTTTTGAAGACCAAGGGTTAATGGTAAGAGATGGGCAGGGTGGGCCAGGCCAGCTGATGGCAGGATGGCACCAACCCAGGGATAACATCTGAGGGAGCTACCAGGGATGTGCTAGTGGCCACACTAAACCTTATGGGTACACTGGGGTGGGTCATAGTGTGTGAATCATGAGGAGAGCACCAGCACCCCAAACAGCACGGACACACGGTTCAACATGGGCCGCGTCTCTAAGATGCCTGTGCTGGTTCACAGACCGTTGCTTTGACCCTTAAGTTCTGTTTTTCTATTTGAGGCAATGGGCTTAACTTCTGTCTTTTTATGCCCCCTCCCAACACACCACCACCTTAATGAAGTAAACCACCAAACTCTTCTCTTGATGGACCTTCCTAGGGGGCAATATGATGCAGTGGGAGGCAGAATCCAAAAATGGGTCCCCAAGATGACTGCACCCGAAGCCATGTAAAGTCGTAATGTCACTCTTCATGGATCCTCACCCCCCAGGTCAGCAGTGCTGGTCAGTAAGTGATGTTGAGGTTCAGCTACTGGTGGAAGGCTCTTGGAGGTACTGGGCACAAGCCAGCAGCACTGGTGAGGAGGCAGTGGCTGTACGCAGGAGGCAAAAGCTGCAATCGATAGTTGCAAGCAACAAGTCGGAGATGAGGAGCACAGATCTCAGGTGAATCCGTCTTACTCCCCCATCCTTAGTGTTTCAGGGCCCCTTTGCTCCTCCCCTTGCTCCCAACAGTGTTTTCTGTTTCAAAGCTGATTGCTGCATTTTCAGTATTGGTGCGAGTTTCATCTGTTTGGTTCCAGCCCAGGTTCAAACCTGATGGTTCAAACCTTTTCAAAACTGGCCCTGGTTCAAAACTCAAACCCACCAGCATATGGAATCCGACCTGTGCAGATTCCATGTGCACCATGCACAAGGAGCCACAGAGCAGCTCATACAGACCCAGACGACACATACTCGCTCTTCTCAGTCACCCCCTCATTTTGTCGCAACTGTGAGGGAATTTGAAGATGCAGGAAAGACCCCTAAAATCAGCTGACCTTAAGATAGGTCATCAAGTGGGGCCTGACCTACTCATATAGACCCTTTAAAAGCAGATCCTTTACTCCCACTGAGTACAAAAGAGAAAGAGATTTGAGACTCGGGGGGATTCAGTACACCATTTCTGACTTGAAGAGTCAGAGGGACCACATGGCAAGGAATTTGGGTGATCTTTGGAAGCTAAGCGCTGTCACGAGGTGAGAGCCAGTCAGAAAACAGAGTCTTGAAAGCATAACCACGAGGAACTGCAGTCTGCCAACAAGAAGAATGAGCCTCCAGATAAGAACACAACCTGGCCAATACCTCGATTTCAGTTCTGTCATCCCCTGAACAAAGAAGACAATGACACAACACCAGGCTTCTGATCTACAGACCCATGCGTGAGGAAATGGGTGCTGTGGAAGCCACTGCTAGTGCTACCTGCTATGCAACAATAGAAAGCTGATACAGGTGCTGAGTCTCCCGCCTGGCCTGTGAGATAGACTGCATGAAGAGACGCTGCCACTTCTCCTACAGCAGAAGGCACCTGGGGACGCTACTCCAGGTTTTGCCAGTGACTTGCTTCATGATCTTGGCCAGACGTGTTCTCTCTCCGGGCCTCTATTTCTTCTTCTAAAGCAGGAGTGGGATTGTCTGCTCTTTTGTGTACTACATGGCATGCTTGTTCCTGCAGATGTATGTAAAGAGGTGGCAGGGGTGACCTGGAGGCCATGCCTTCATTTACATAAGAGTTTTAGTGTCAAGGTCAGAATGACCCTTCCATGGACTGTTCCTGTATTTCTAGCGATTATATAACTGTGGAGTGTAAGGTTAATTTAGGCACAAATGGTTCCAGGGGAACAAATTATGTCAATGGAACTTCACCCTTTACTAGTCTCCTTTCTTTCTTTCTCTGAGTCAGGGGCCTTCCTCATAAGGGGCTTTGCAGTTCCAAACCTGGAAACACTCTTGGCCGAGCTGGACCACAGGGAATGTTCCCTGGCTGGGAAGAGGTCTGTTCAGTGAGCAACACTTGGATCATCTTATTGTGTAAAGGACCTTATGCCATAACCTCAGGTTTGGAACTACAAAGCCCCTTATGAGGAAGGCCCCTGACTCAGAGGAAGAAAGAAAAGAAAGAAAGAAAGAAAGAAAGAAAGAAAGAAAGAAAGAAAGAAAGAAAGAAAGAAAGAAAGAAAGAAAGAAAGAAAGAAAGAAAGAAA
>JAGFMF010012177.1:3988866-4022615 GCA_019455555.1 Galemys pyrenaicus | reverse complement strand
GGAAGGAAGGAAGGAAGGAAGGAAGGAAGGAAGGAAGGAAGGAAGGAAGGAAGGAAGGAAGGAAGGAAGGAAGGAAGGAAGGAAGGAAGGAAGGGAGACTAGTAAAAGGTGAAGTTCCACTGACATAATTTGTTTCCCTGGAACCATTTGTGCCTAAAGTTAACCAAGGAAAGTAGTATCCTTTTTGCCCCAGGACCTCTGCTAAAGATCAGAGAACAATGGTCCTATGGGGGTCAGTGTTTCTCCTGACTTACCAGTCACTGCATTCAAATAGATAGACACTTCTGATTGGCCAGAGGGTATCCATCCTGGGCCAATTACTGCTCAAGTGGATAGGCACATTTCTGATTGGCCAGCAGGATTTCTGCCTAAGCCCTGATAGAGGAAGAGGGCTGTGAGTAATAACTTCACCCCAACCTTGAGGACTGAGTGTGATGTAGTCCTCCGAGGAAAAGCAGAAGTGAGAAAGGGAAATCGATCTGAGAGAAAGCAGAAGTGTCCATCCTACCCTCCCTTCTACTCTGGCCTTCTCTGGCTTACCATCTTCCCGTTCATTTGGCCATAATCACTGCTCTGTGCAGGACATGTGTTATGTGGCCAAGGGAGGAATCTGTCACATGATGCATACACACAGAGAAAATAGCACTGGTTGAGTGTTTGTGTACCTAATCCTATTTCTCACCCAATATTGGTGAACAGGGTGGTGGAGGAGGTGGCATTTGGGGGAATCAACTATTTGCTTAATAGATTGAATGTAGTTGGCTCTGAACGTTTCAACATTCGCATACGGAAAAGTTTTTGGTTTAAAAGTATTTAGCTGCTGTACTTATTAAGTGAGGATGGGATTCAGGTGTATACAGAGAGGGGGCTTATAAAGCCAAGTGGTCAGGGCATGAGTCCAAGTCCACTGGCAACATTTCCTGTGCCAACTTCTGCCTTGTCCATCTGAGTGTTGTTGGTCCTGGAACAGTCACAGCAAGAGTCGGAGGTAGCAGAAGACCTTGGCTTAGCAAGGGCCCGTGGCTCCCTGGGCTGCCTGGGCCTCCACTCCCACAGATGCAGTGGGGCTGTGGGAGAGGGCGCTGTGTTCTGCCACTGGCCACTCCTAGTCTTGCTGAAGGGCCATCTCTCCCTATTACAATGGCCCTTATAGTAGTGGGAAATGGGGCTTGAACCCATCATGTTTCTCCTTTCTCTAGCCAACTCTTGATTGGAAATAGGAAAGCAGGACACCTATTTTGCCCACACAGAAGGAGGACCCTGAAATTAAGGTTATCGATGTGGTGGTGGGAAGATAAAGGAATTCAGAAGATCCTGTCTGAGACAATGACTTGACTTACAAAACTGTTGCCCCGATGTGTGATCCTTTTGTGTGCGTCAATAACTGATTGCTGCTCCAGTCTTTCTTTCTGCATCCCTTTTGAAACAGTCTAATCTGCCTAGAAGGCATGCATTGGAGATCTGCAGTCTAATCTTCGAGGCAGATTAGACTGTTTCCTGGAATGAACCAAGAAGGTTACCTTCTAAGAAGGGAAGACAGCACATTTAAGACTAAAAACATCATCCACACCACCTGGGTCACTTGTTTCCTCTACCAAATTGCCTGCTTGGGGCCCAGGGCTCCAGAAACCCTCCAGCACCCAGAGAAACACTCTTGGCCGAGTTGGACCACAGGGAATGTTCTCTGGCTGGATAGAGCTGTTTGGTGAGCAACACTTGGATCACCTTATTGTGTAAAGGACATTATGCCATAACCTCAGTAATTTATTCCTTCAGGGAGTCACTGCGGGCACCTGCTGTGTGTGCATGGATGGTGCTAGGGCACTGCAGGGACAATGGATTGAAGCTGGCAGGCACGCTTTTCACTGAAAAACCCACAATTCGGACAACCACCAAAAATTGCTGGGACTACTATGTAACAAAGTGGATGTTAAAAAAATACCCTGGAAATGCTTATCTACCTCCCACACTGCCCTCCAGGCCCTTGAAGGCTGCTTGAAATGTCCTGCAGATCTCCAGCGCTCCATTTCCTGCTCTCCTCCCTTGCAGATGTCGAGCGTGCGAAGACCTCTGTTTCTGAGAACGTGCTTAATGTGTCAGTGCCTGACCCAGTCTATAAATATTGGTGCCCTCAGTGCCAACTCTCTGATGCTTGATAGGAGACTACCCTGGAAGTGTGGTTCAGTTGAGCACCTGATTTATTTCTTGGGCTACAGACGAGTGAGACTTCTTAATGGAAGTAGCTTCTTTAGTGACCCAGGAAATGTGGAGAGGGCTAAAGCTCGCTAAATCTCTCCTCCTTGATTTTTTCGGCCAACACTGGTCTGCACTCCACAGTTTCTGCTCAAAGGCAGACGTGCCTGGGGACTGCCTCTGGCTTTGGGAAGCTCACACAAGCTGAGTGCAAATTCCAGACCCATTGCTGCTAAAATAAGCAAATGAGACTGCAGTAATTTGAGGACAGCAAATGAATGATCGCAAGTGGAGTGGAAGGATGCTGTTTCTGAGGACAAAGAAAGGGCAAAGTTTGCCATTGGGCTTTGCCAGCAATGACCCAACTGTGAGCAGGAAGCGTCCTCCGACATCACGGGGGTGGAAAGACCACTGAATTCAGAGGGCTGAATTAAAGTTCTAGACCTGGGTCTGCCAGTCCAGTGGGGCCTTCTGACAGCCACTGTCCATGTCTAGAGTTTTGTTCACTAGAAACTGGATTGAACAATCTTCAAAGCACTTTCCAGATCCAAGAGGACATAGTTTCGCAGTCCAGCTGGGGTTTCCTTGTGGCAGCACGTTTGCACACCTTCGTGGTAATTACAGTGGGCCCTCAAAGCACGGCCACTGCCAACCTCGTACCTGACAGTGGCAATGGCAGTGGGGGAGCCAGGCAGGGCTCTGTCTGGTGTTGCGTCCGGTGAGTCTCTTTTTAAAGGCACTTTCTAAAGATGTGGTTAGATGAAAGTATCATGTGTCAGAGGGGACAGCTGCCCAGCCCAAGGGGAAAAGTGGACGGCACCATCTAGCTGAATCCCCTTCCATCTTGTCCTTCACTAGCTGTGTGGTCTTGAGTAACCTCCTCCAAGAGGAGACTCTCTGAATCTACATGTGAGTGTGTAGTGCTCACGTGAGACATAAAGCAGTGCCTCCCTCATTAAACAAACAGAAAATCTTCCCTTCCAGGCCTAGAGAGGAGCAAAGATTTCTAAAGGAGACTTGATCTCTGTCTCGGCAGCAGAAATCAAAGCACACCCTGCAGGGAGGTGATGCTAGGGGCCAACAGCTGAGCGCTCTGGAACTCCCTTAGTACAACCAAGCCTCCCCTGGTGGGCATGGGGTTTGGATTTCAGGGGGGTCACTGTCCCTTATAGACATTCACTGGCCCATCACAGTGTGAGGAGTGAGACCAGAATGTGCTCTAAAACGGGGGCGAGACTCTCAGGATGACAATCCATCATCCTCACGAGCAGCTGGGTATTAAGTGTCACCTGCCAAGTGTCAGTCTGTACTGGGCACATTTCACAGGGGCCTGTCCTGATGGTTTTTCATCCAACTTTACTTTTTATGGGTGGGTCTTGGGGGGAGGCAGAGCCCTGTCTTCTGCCTCAGAAAGCAGAAAGAACAATGTTCCTCCTAATCCTAATATTTAGGATGTGGCCGGGCCACCAGTCAACTGTCCTGCCTGATTCTGCAGCCTGAGCAAAGAATCAAAGACAAAGGGGCCATTTGAGTGGACCCATGACAGAATTCAGTGGCAGTGGACATGGGCGATACCCTGCCCAGCCTGTTCTTGCTGGAAGCGGATTGGGCCATCTGCCGCATGACCATCTGCAGCTATCTTAGTGTTTTCCACTTTCCGAGGCTTACTCTTCAGGTGCCTGTCAATTCTGAGTTCTTTCTGCTTATGGTAGCCACAGCTGGTTTCTGTTGCTCGCAACTCAGACCCGGCAGACAGTGCTCTCATTCAATGATACCTCTCTGGGGAACCTTCTCCAATACCTTTTGATGTCATTGGTCCCATATCTTGCTCCAGTCACTGGGACGGCCAATTCTGAGTAGCTTCTGCCAGCTTTGTGCTGTGTGATCACCTCCTGCCCTGAGGCTTCTGTGATCCAAAGCACTAAGCATCTGGGGAAGCCTATGTGCCGGGACTCCTGGGCCAGCGTGGAATTATAGCAAGTGGAGGAATGGCTTCTTATCCTCCCCCAAGCCCTCTCCCTGCTGAAAGGAGAAGGGAGTAGGAGGAGGACACTGGCAGGATTCCAGAAAGATTAACATGAAGAAGAGGAAGCTGAAGCCTCAGTGGATGTCTCTGAGCTCAAATCCAGCTGTCACCATTGTGGGGCCCTGGGCAAGTGGCTGTGCTTCCCTTTCTCTGAGGATACCTCCCTCTGGGTCTCTCCCCAGGCCCTCACACACACACCTGCCCTGCCCACGGTGGGTTCCCAGAGGCAAGATTGTGCTACACGACCTCGCCCCTGGAGCTGATTGGGTGGTCACCCATTGGATTTGACCTGAGAAACAAAATCTCTAGGTAGCTGGAAGCCATATGTGCCCTGGGTAAAGCTGGGCAAGCCATTGTGTCTCAACAGGAGAAAAAGAGAGAGAGAGAGAGAGAGAGTGTACACTGAGGGCTGTCAGAGCAGCGCTCTCCTGTAGTATCAGCCTGTCAGTGGGTCCTGGGAGGTGCTTTATACCTTTATGAAGAAAGAACAAACAGCTCATCTTTTTTGCTTACACTAGTCCGATTGCTGTTGCCTGCAACCCAACAATCCCAGCCAAGTCCTCCCTTAGACTGGATGCACCATCAGAACAGGTGGTGACAGCAAGGCGGGCCCCGGGTGTGGGACAGACTCTGTAAGGGAAATGTGCTGCAATCCTGCTTGAAACGGGCAGCAGACCCCCAGCCACTCTTCCAAAACATTTTCCCCCATGCAGTCTTACCTTGAAGAATAAAAATGACCCTTCTTCCTCTTCCCTCGTTTGTCAACATGCCTAGGAAATTTTGCAGGGCCCGAACTACTTATCGGTGCTTCTCAAACACTCCCTGAGAGCAATGTTAAATTGCGGACCCATGAGCTTCTGTATTCCTGGCCCAAAGGTGAAGAGGAGACTAGCAAGGGCTTAAAGTCCCCATGCTAAGAATTATAAATGAGTGACCAATTAGAAGCCCATCAGGATGGAAACCAGGTGACTGTCCAAAGCAGGGGTAGAAAAAGTTCTCTAGATTTAATTAATGGGGAAAAAACTGAACAGAGTATCCTTGCTGAGAAGTACCATTTTCCTCCTTCCAATAGTAAATAGCCTCTCAAGGAAAGAAGGAACAATAAGCACATAAGTAATTAGCATATCAATGACCAATCATTACAAAAGGGGTTCTAGAGAAACCTTGGATGTCTGAGTAATTTTTTTCTTGGTCTAAAATTGTCGAGGAATTTAGCTATCTTTGCCTTCCTTGTGCATGCTGATATTTATTATTTGGGCAGAGCCTACTTGAAAAAACAGTGACGTTAAACTTCTGAGCGAGTAACCCTACCGCAGCGCTCCCACAATCCTTAGTAACACAGCCCCTCTGCGATGCCAATCTCCTTACCGAAGACACTGCTTTTGTTTTATTTTTGTCTTTCAAGAAACTGACATCTTAGCGCGTCATATCCATCTTAGTTTAAACAAATGTTTTGATTACAGGCAAGTGAGAGCCCAACAAAAGCTGTTGGGACTGAACTGACGCATTCGCTATTAGTTTTAGACAATTTGTTCTAATATTGTCTGGAATCATTCATTTATACACCCATACAGATTTGATTACTTTACTTGTTTCATTAATCTTTATTTGTTTAATCATCTGTTTAATCTGTTTAATCATTGGTTTAAGTGGAAAGATTACATGAAGATGCTTAGCGTTGTCTCATCTGGGCATCTGACATAGAGCCCGCCCGGCCTTCCTTTCCACTGTTTTTTTACACCCTTTCTGTGGGGCCACACGAGCGCTTAGGAGACTTCAGGGAATTCAGTAATTTAGTCGTTCTTCACCACTGAACATGATATATTTTTCACAATGTTATTTAAATAAGCAGTATTTGTGGAATAATTTGACTTCCTTTCTGGGCTCACAGTTCTTCCTCTCCCAACCAAATGCAATATTTAAGTTGGCACCGAGACCATTCTTTAAGAAATCAGGAAGTTCTGGGAAACTGGGCGTGTTCTCAGGAGGAGGGAGCGATTTTTTTCCTTCCTTCAGCTTTGGAGTTGAAGTTGATTCTTCTTTGAAAGTGTGAGGTGGTGTCCGGGATCCGCCTTCAAGCTGCAAGTACAGTATCCTAAGTACTGTGTCTCCCACCTCCCTCTGCAATGGGAGTGTCTACTGGGCATTGGGTGCTTAGCCTGACAGGGGCCCCTTTGGAAGCCTTCATGAGCATGAGGATTTTCCTTTGAACCCCAATCCTTTTAGTGAAATGGTTGCCACTGTCTATGGTAATGTGTCATGTGTGTGTTCCCGTATGACTTGAGGCCTGGAGGGGAGCACGTTGCATAAACTCTGTGTGTCAAGAAGAGCGAGACAGGTGTCACCTCAACCAGAGAGAGTGAGCATCTCGGATAAGGAGGTAACTCTTGGGAGCAACAATGGCCCATGGTGTTGTGGGAACAGGCCGCCCCCAATGGAGAGGTCTTCCTGCTTGCAGACCTTGTCATGGGAGCCTCCACCCCCATCTGCCCAAATCCTCTCCATCTTCCAGGGCCAGCTTAAATGTCACCTCCTCTTTTACCCCAAGGCCACACGTGGCAGATGGGGGCAAGTGGATTGGAAGTCACTGGGGTAGACTCCTGCTACCCCAGCCCATAACTTTAAGGGTTCTTAACTTTCAGTCCATGTGATAAGGAGCTTTTATGAAAATGAAGATGTCATTCTCTGTACTGCTGTTGCCATCCTAATAAAGCACCATCATCGCACATTTCTAAGGACATTGGCTTTATGCTCCTCAAACCTCACTGGACTGTGGCTGGATTGCCCATCTGCCTGTTTGTACCTTTGGAGGCAAGGAACTTCGTGGGATCTTCTTAGGAGAGCATGGCCCTTGAGGTACCGGGGTCTATGCCTCCTTGCTCATGAGGTATGTGACCTGGAATGAGTTCTTTCTCACGAGTCCTGTCTCTGATCACATTAATGAGGATGATATGGCTCTCACCCTCTGAGTCGTATGAACATGAAATGACCAAACGAGTGCTAGCACCTGCCCAACCTGGTACCCAGTGGGTGGGCACCAGGGTCTGCTGCTATTGGGGACCTGACACCTCACACAGGAGCTCTTTTGTGTGTGTGCAGGGTGTGGAGGGTGGCTTCCAGAAGGAACTGATTCTAAGAGAGGAGGAGCACTTGTCCCTGGCATCCTTCTGTCTGTTCCAGCATCATCTGGAGGCTTCAGGTTGTGCTGAGACATCACAAGTCAAGCCAGTGCCAGCCCCCGAGACCAGTGTCTCTTTCTTCTCTGAGAGACCCCACTCTTGGGAGCCTAGTGAGCCTCTCACCTGAGGCTTCTCTTCAATTGGCCCCAAGCATACTATATCCTGGGCACCCCTCTACCCACCCCACAATACTTCTGAAGGAATCACTTCTTTAAATACATTTCTGCATGGGATTTGAAAGATACATGGATTAATAGCTTTCTTCCTGGGCTTCCAGATTCTAGTGTCCAGAAACCACAGTATCTAAAACTGCTTATTTACTCCTAACACATCTGAGAACTTCTTTGCTGCTCTCTTTAGTTCTCTTTCTTTGTTCTTCTGGAAAATTTGCCCAAGAAGGTTTGCAAGAGTCTGGAAGGAGTTGGCAGCCAACTTACCTCAGGACATCAATCCTACTTGGCATCTTAATCTACTCTTGGCCAATGGACATCTCAGTGAATAGGTTAACTCAGCATTAGGGAGAGTTTACTCTCTTTCATCAAATGTGGGCTTCACTGCTTGGGTAGCAATGTGGGAGGTGGGGAGGTGATTCTAGAACCAGGTGGTGTAAGCCACTATTGTCAGGTATACCCTGTGTTTGTGAGAATACAGGAGACAGAGGTGCTCACAACACAAAGAGCCTGCCTCTCACTGCTCTCACCAGCAGAGACTCATTCCTCTAGTCAAAGACTGTCTGGGCTAATGACCTCTCTCCTAGACCCAAGATTTGGTACCAGAGCTTGGAGTAGAGAAAAATAGAGTTCTGGTGGTTTCTTGTATTTTAGGAGAAGAGGAACAGCATGAGACTTAACATCCAGAGATGACCATGAGAACAGGGAGTGGGTCTTAAGCCATGAGAGGAACTCGAAGAAGAGGGAGGAAGCCAAGATGAAATTGGAAATCCTGTCCCTCCTGCCCAGGTCATCTTGAGTGCCAACCTTGGCATCCTGGCCATACTTCACAGGACTGAAGCATGGGACCAGACTTCTCATAGCTGAGGTCTTTGCCTTCCATAGTCACAGAGTACGGGCTGTGCCTTATTTACCTTGGTATTCCAGCCTTTCTCCCTGCTTCCTCACCTGAAAGCACTGTACACAGGTTAGGCATAACATAAGGGTGAGATCAATTGGAACTTTGAAGTAGGACTAGAAGAAAGTAGAGGGAGTGTATTTAGTATTTATTGAGCACCTGCCATGTACCAGGTACTACGCTAGGTCCTGAGAGCCCAGCAAGGGACCAGCTGGACCCAACTTCATAGGACTTTTGTGGAGACTACATGAGAGAATGTGCAGAGCCAATAAATACTGTTGACACTGTTAAATTGAGCCAGAGTATAGAGGCTTTAACTGCCAGGCTAAGGACCATGTACTTCCAGAAACAGTGATTAGTCATGAAGCATTTTGGGACAACCGAGGGGGATGAACTGATTCTGATTTTGGAAATTTTCATTATAAAAAGAAGTCATGTTCCTTGTAAAGTGATATTAGAGGTCCTAGTTCCACATATCCCAGAAAATACTATGTATAATAAATCTTGTTACTATTTGTAAATCTGATGGGCGAGAAAGGATGTCTTACTCTTATTTTATGTGTTTGAATAAGTAAGTTTGAATGAACATCCATTCACCTTTTTTTGTGCTTCATTGACTTATTTTCATTTAGTTTTGTCTGCAAACAATTCCTCAGTGACCTATGGAGTTTTATAATCATTTTTAAATGATTGATTTGTAAGAGATTTTTTTCTATTTTAAATAAAATAGTTCTTATTATCTATCATATATATGATGATTCTATTTCCAACTTTATCATTTTAACACAACTCTGCCTTTATTGAGGTACTGTTCCATACGGTAAAATTTACACATTTTACATTTTAAATACAGAAGTTGTTGACAACTTCTTCTTATAGCTTATTATTCTTCTTATAGCTTATAAACTTATAGCTGTTATTATCACAAACAAGATATAAACATTTCCATCACCCCCAAAGTTTCCTTGCACTTCTTTACTATAAATCTCCCTCAGTTCTTTACTCTAGATAAGCACCAGTGTGGTTTCCATCACTTGGATTAGTTTAATCTGTTCTAAAATTGCACACATAAGAAGTCATAAAGTCTGTATTCTCAGCATAAATGTTCTGGTAATTCACCTATAGTGTTGCATTTATCAGGAGTTTATTTGTTTTTATTGTTGGATGGTACCCCACTGCATGGAAATTTTTTTAAACTTTAAATGAAAAATTTAAGATTAAAAACATTTCACTTCTCACCTGTTAAAGTACAACTGGGTTGATTCCAATTTGAGGTTATGAAAAATAAAGTTGCTCTGATCATACTTGAATCTTTTTGTAGGTATGTTTTCATTTCTTGGGTAAAAATGCCTAGTGTAAATGGCTGGATCATAAAACAGGTGTGTGAGGACCTTTTTAAGAAAATATCAGTGTTTTCCAAAGTGGTTGTACCATTTGTAACTCCCATCAAGTGTATCTACTTGGTCCATAACCTTATCAACAATTTAATCAGTCTTTTTCATGTTAGATATTTCAAGTGTGCTATCTCTTTATGGATTTTTAATTTGCATTTACATATGAATAGTGAGGACGAGCATTTTTTCTTGTGTTTTTGAGTGTCTATGTATCTTCTTTGGTAAAGATAAATAACTTGAAATATTTTGCTTGCTTTAAAATCTTTTATCTTTTAATTATTGAGTGAGTCATAAGTATCCTTCTACATTCTAGATACAAATCCTTCATCATATATTCATATTGTGAATATTATCTCCCATTCTGAGTTGCCCCATTTCATTAATTGTGATTTTTGAAGAGCAGAAGTTTTACATTTCAATACATTTGATTTAATCATCTTCCCCCTTTAACATTTGTGCTTTTGTGTTATATCAATAAATCTTTGCTCACTCTTACCTTTGTCTTTCCTCACTCTTAAGAGTGAGCAAAACTCTTGTAAAAGTTTTCTCCAGAAGATTTTAAGTTTTGCTTTTCTATTTAGGTCTGTGATATATTGTGTGCCAAATTTTGGTTTTGATGTCTTTTTTTTTTTTGTCTTTACACTTGAATGAAAATTTTGCAGGGTATAAAATTTGGGAATAATTCCCAAACTTTGTAGATGTTTTTACAATGTTTGCAATTATAGAATGTTACTGTGAAAACTTTTGAGACCATCAGATTTGGTTTCCTAAAGATGATTTACATTTTCAGTCAGGATATCTTAAGATTGCTATATTATTTTTAAAGATTTGGAACTTTGTTAAGATCTCTGTTTTTTGTTAAGATGTCTGTTTTTCAAATATAGTCCTGTAATTGTTTTAATTTGGGGGAAGTTTACTTTTAATAACTTATACAGAGTTTTCTGAAAAAAAAAATTTGCTGTTTTTATTTATTTTCACTTAATAAGGATTTAGAAAGAAGAGATTTTTGCTATTCCCATATCTACTCTGCCACATTGCCTAGGAGATTAAGTGAACAATTTAGGAAATAATAAGTTCTTACTTATGATGAAATTCCCAAAAGAATGTAAGTTGGAAATAAAAGCCGATTTTTTCATACACACATGACTGGAATACACCCAGCTAGATGCTTAGTGCTTGTCTTACCTTTATATGTCTACCTAGCTGTATTTTGTTTCTGTTTGGTATGTCTCCATTTTTCTATTTTGTCTACAATGAGCATGCAAGCTTTTTTTTTTTTTTTAGTAACTTTCAACACTCCAGAACAGAATTTTGGGAGCAGAAAGGATGAACCTCATTCAATAGCTCATTTACCAAACATTTCCTCAGCACTTACTTCCCTTCAATCAGGAATTAACACTTTACATTCCATTCAGGCTGGAATATTTATTTTAAAGTGAAAATTAAGAAATGGAGAAATAAGTAATAGTCATCAGTGTAAACAGTCTTTCTAGTATGTTTGTAGAGTACCTGGATTCAAAGCAGGCCCTGGGCATTCTCCCCAGGGATAAGGGACTGACTACCAGTGGGCCAGATGTGTCTCACAGATGTGCTTTTACTAACCAATACAGTTGTCACTTTCTTTTGTAAAATTTCTGAATCTTTAAATGGGGTATGTGCTCTTCAGTTTCCACGGGTTTCAAAGTACCCAAACCTATTCTACTCATCTTTACTGCTTACATGGTCCCTACAGGCATTTGAATTTGTAACTTTCTGGCCCAGGAGGTAACAGATGTGTGTCCACAAATGGTAAAACAAGGCTATTTACTGAATCTTTCTTTATCCATATGTATGTACTTATACCTTAAGACAGAAAGGGGTAGATGAATTTTACCATACAAAATATATGCCATAACCTCATTCAAAGGAAGCAGCGCGTTGGTGGTATAGTGGTGAGCATAGCTGCCTTCCAAAGGAAGCAGCAAGTTTGGCCCTGAGTTTTCCAGTAGCTGAGCCAAAGAAGGTGACCCAATCAGTTTTATAGTCCATATTGTCAATAAGTCGTTTATTTTGAAATCAAATTCATAAGATGAAAATTATCTTTGCATGCTTCCTCTAAATTTTCAGACTCCAAATCCTGAAATGATCTCAGTAGAAGCTATACAAATACATTAAATGCAATATGTGTGCGTGGCAAACTTGATGTCTCTACTCACTAATTGAGAGGAGAAAGGATTTGAGTGCAGCATATAAGAACGAAGTTCATCTTCCTTCCCACATTATTCATAACATTGCTGTTTTCGAAGTAAAAGCTGAAATATTTCATCAATGCATGCAAATTAGCTTGGATGCTGTGTCCAAGATCTAGAATAAATGGGGTCATGAATATTTGCTTTAAAGTAATCAGTCTACCTCTTCTATTTTTTGTCCTCCTTGTCTCGTGGCACTATATAATGTGAGTAGGGATGAGGACAAGATTATATTTAGTCACTGAGAAGTGAGGGCAGGATCAGGGATACTGTTCAATATTTTCCTATCTGAGTCTTACTCTGTAATATTGTAAATTACAATAAGAAATATATATTTGATCTTCAGTCTGGGATTTCCTAAGTGATGACAGTAAAAAGATGTCTCGCTTTGTTACTGATGTGATGTTTGGAAAGCCCCAAAGTCAGCTAAGGATGGGGGCTGGTTGACCCAAGAACCAGCCACCCAATTAGAGAACTGGAACTTTCAGCTCCTCCCACCTCTACCCCCTGATCTCAGGGAGGGGATAGGGTAATATGAACCTGGAGTGTGAATCAATAGCAGGTAGCCAATAATTTAATCAAAGGTGTCTATATAAAAAAGCTTCCATAAAAACCCAAAGGGCAGGGTTCAGGGTGCTTCTAGGTGCTGAGCTGGTGATGACTCAGAGGCGGCATGCCTGAGGCGTGCAGGGAGGCGCTGGTCCTCTCGCCATACCTTGCTCTCTGCATTTCTTCCATCTGGCTGTCCCTAGATCAAATCCTTTTCTAATAAGCCAGCAATCTAGTAAGTTAACCTTTCTCTAGGCTCTATGAACTGCTTTACAGATTAACCCAGTGTAGGGTCAGAGAAAATCAGGTTTTTCCACCCTCCCACCACTTGATGATGGACACCTGC
Organism: Galemys pyrenaicus; assembly: GCA_019455555.1. Lineage (NCBI taxonomy): Eukaryota > Metazoa > Chordata > Mammalia > Eulipotyphla > Talpidae > Galemys > Galemys pyrenaicus. The sequence continues at coordinate 4,009,632 of JAGFMF010012177.1, read as the reverse complement.
GGTGCTGCGAGCATTCCAGGGTGGGCATGCGCAAGTGGGCGCACCTGAGTTGGACACGGGCTTAAATGGGCGGCATCATGAGGATGCCAATACCAACAGGACCAATCAGCAAAGAGAAGCAGCAGCAGAGAGGGTGAGATACGCTGGGGACTGGAAGGCCTGCCAGCCTCCCGGCCCCCAGGCATACATGCCTGCCATGTACCTGGCCACCTCTACTAATAAAAGCATGAAAAGCCACCGAGGGCTACTCTCCTTCTTGACCCGTCTGCCCAGAACCATCCTGAACTTGCCCAGTGTGCCACCTTTCCTGCTGCTACACCCAGCATGAGGAGGGGTCCTGGGACTTCTGATAGTCAGTTGGTGAGAAGAAACTGGGCCTGCAGCTGGTATCTGGTTGGGGAAGAGGGGCAGCCTTAGAGGACTGAGCCCTGTATCTGTGGAACCTGATGCTTGCTCTGGGTAGACAGTGTCAGAACCGAATTGAATTACAGGACACCCAGCTGGCATTCAGAAAATTGCTTGTGGGTGGTGCAGAGACCCCATCCCTATACACACATGTGTTGGAAATCCTGGCTGCTCATTGGAAGCACCTAGAAATCATTTCCCACATGCCTGAGTCTCACCCTAAGCCAAGGGAATGGACCTCTGGGTGGGACCATGGGATCTATTTCTGTTCAAAATGTTTCCTAGTGGTTTTGAAGCACAGCCAGGGCTTTGCTGACGTATCTTAAACTTGAGAACAGGAGACTCACCTAAGAAACAGGTTAAAAGCAGATTCATCATCTCTTGCCCTGAGATTCTACTGTGGTAAATCTCTGGGCTAAAACCAGTGTTGAGAAAAACCGACACAGTCCTTTGTGCCTACAAGCCCTAAGTGTGCGATGTTTCCTGAAATGTGCGGACAAGTGAAGTAAGACTGTAGGGTCAGAGAAAATTGTCAGGCTTTTCCGCCCTCCTGCCATTGGTGTCGATGACGGACACCTGCAGTCCTGCACGCGTGCCTGATGTTGGGCACCTCAAGGAGGGTGTGGGCATGTGCAAGTGGGCGCACCTGGACTGAGACACGGGGCGTATAAGGGCGGTGTCACGAGGATGCCAGCAGAGAGGAGAAGAAAGAGCTGTAGAAGCAGAGACCAGACAGCTCAGAGCATGAGATTCACCGGGGCTTAGGAGGCCTGCCAGCCTCCTAGCCCCTCTGGCTCCCCGCTGGCCGTGTACCTGATCGCCTCTGATGGAAAGAGCAATACAAGCCTGAAAAAGCCACCGAGGGCTCCAGAAATCCTCCTTGACATGTCTGCTCTGATCATGGAGAACCTGCTCTATGCCTCCCTGGCACTACAAAGACACTTGATTGTGTCTAAGACAATGATTAGTAAGAAAGGAAAATGCATCAGGAGCCAGAAGGGAAAAGAATGACAGCAGAAGCCAGAGCAGACAATCATCATCACTGAACACAAAATGTAACTTTGCCTTTCCCAAAACCAGGTCCTCTGGCCTTGCTATCCTTAGAACTGTTGAAATTTGCCGGTGCTTCTTCACTTGCAAGATGGTCTGCTGATTCAAAACCGTGCAGGGATGGAGTCCTCCATGGCCACTGCGTGGGCTTCCTGGGAAGGACAAGGGCACAAACATTTTGAAAAGGGCTGTGGGAGCCCAGCTTTGCGCCTGCTGCCTCACACCTGGCAAACCAGGAGCTGAACAGCCAATGGAAGCCTCCCAGCTACTCTTGCCAGTGCCTGACGGCCCATTTCACGCAGGAGGTTAAAGGACGTGTCTGTCTCAAGCAGCCATTTCCTGTAAACCCAGAGCTGGGGATGGACGTGCCTGCCGGAGCCACTGGGTGTATAACAAGGGAGACAGCTGGGGCAGCAGGAGCAGCGACAGACTCCCGGGCCCCCGTTGCTCCGCAGCCAGCCCAGCCGCCCGGGCCTGGTTGCAGGATGAATTTTCACGTGACGTCTGTGTTTTCACTCAGAGGAACCCGATAGGAGCTGCTGCAATATTTCACCAGCTCTTGTGTTTGTCGGCTCCACTAATCATCAGCCTCAATCACTGGTGTGATATTTTATGAATTAATAAAAATGATCACGGGCAGTCCAAGGGGACCCAGGGAAGAAATGCGTGCAGTAGAATTTTAATGAGCACCGTGGGGAATTTCAACCTTTTCTGGCTTTTTATTTTTTTATCTTCTCGCTTCCAACCCTCCCCAACCCCTGTGAATTTTTTTTTTTTTGCCCTCCCCCCCATCTCCTTTAGCAAAATCCTAGCCCGAGCTGCTCTACATCACTGTCACGAAAATTAGGTATTTTCCATCAGCCTGTTGTTTGGCCCATAACAGTGTGATCCTGGGCCTCCAACGCGCCCTGCGCACCTGCTCTCTGTCCTAATTGAGCAGATGATCTGCCGATTTGTCATGCTTAGCCCAGACCCCCTTCCTGGCACCCCTCCCCCAGACTGCCAGCCTTGGCTTGCCTGGAACACGGGCAGATGTAAAGCTGTGTGTGCGTGTGTGTGTGTGTGTGTGTGTTATGACAGATCTTGTACTCATTATTGAATAATTCATTGTTGCGTTAATGTCTTCAGATACCATCTCTCACTTCCTCACTCTTCCTCTCTCTCATCTGGCTCGCTTGGGAAAACTTGATTATGCCTGCCGCTCTGACGACAGAGTATACAGATAAAAGATAATTGCTTGGCTTGACTCCTCCATTGATATGAAAATAAGATTTAAATTATTCACTCCAGTTTAAAGGTTAGTTGAAGGTTATTACAGGGGATGAAGGAAAAAAAAATCACTCTTCATAACGTTCGGGGTTGAGATAAGACAGGTTTGAAAGGGCCTAATTTGCACTGTAGGCAGAAGCTCCTTGTTGTGAATAAACTGAGAGTCCCTCCAGAGATTTTAATCTAGGAGAAGTCAATTATTTATAAGCAAATTATGGCTGGCTTTTCATATATATAAAGCACTCTGTGTCATAAATAAGGACAAGGTGGTATCTGTTCCCACCGGCACCCACTTTTTCTTGATCTCAAAACCCTGGCCTTGCGGGATGTGATTGTAAGGAGGCACCAATTAGGAGGGTGGGCTTCCAGAGCAGGGGCTCTCTTTAATAGGTCATGGTAATAATAGAGGGATGATTTGGCTTTGGGGGTCTCTGCCTCTGCACGTAGGCATCTCTGCCTCTGCACGTAGGCATAAAGCTAGGGGGCCAGGGCTGCCCCGCTGGCCTGTACCTCTCGCCCACCAAGCCTCCCCTTCCCTGAGGGTTATCTATCACAGCTTTATCCAGGAAAGTTTCTCAGGGCCGCTCCTGCCCACAGAGGCAAATCTCCCTTCTGGGGATCAATAATTAATGGCCTTCTACGTTTCTGGAGTTGGGTGCTGTTTCAGAAAGTATCCAGTGGCCTCCTCATCAGGGCTCCATGCATTAATCATGGGTGGCCATTTCTATCTAAATAAAGAACAGTCTTCCTTTGGAAGGCCTGGAAGGCACCCCTCGCCCAGCCTTCAGCCTGCTCCAGGAGCGCTCCTGATTAGCCCCTGCATGAGGGACTTGCTTCTGAGTCTCATTCTCCCAGAACTTCCTCTTCCTTTTTCTTCCTAGCAACCTTTGCCCCTTTTCATTCCTGCAGCAGGACACACCTGTGTGCCTCAGAGAGCAGGGACAGTGGTCTCCACAAAGTGCCCTAGCCTGGAGGCCCCCAGGCTTCCCACCAGACTGAGGTGGAGGCATCTTCACGCCTACCAAAGGAGGCTGGCCAGGTGAAGTTGCCCTCTGGTTGGCCATAGGGACCGCCCATTGAGGTGCTGCCTCTCCAGATGGTTGCGGAAACTCCAGGCTGTGCTGCCAGGTTTCAGGGAAGGTCTGCAGCAGCCTGGCTCTGGCCCAGGGAACCCTGCCTGTGTGGGCGTGGCTGACCTGTCTGGCTCGGGACACAAGGACTGAGGCAGGGCGGGCAGCTGGCAGCCAGGAGTGGAGACTCTCAAAGCCATAGATGGGAGCAGTGCCATGACAGAGCTGCCGAGATCCAGGGGCTTGTCGGGAACATCTATCCCTGCTCAGCCAGGAGTCAGACAAAACACTACAGGCAAAACCATTGGCATGTGTGTGTGTGCACATATGCATATGTGTGTATATGTGTTTATGCACACACATCTACAGGGGCACACACGAATACATATATAATCACACACACTAGAGCAAAATACATAGTTTGGAGTGCAATTTTTCCAGTTTCTTCACTGAAGCACAGAGAAGTCAAATGATGTTCCCAAAGTCACACAGCAAACGTATAGCAGCTTAAGCCCAAACCCAACTAATATTCGGGAAGGTCCAACTGGCCTGGGAAGTGAGTGGGTGGTGGGGGTAAAAGAGTGTCCACAGTGACCGAGAGCAGGGCCTGACAGAGAGCATCAGGGCCCGGGGGACTCCTGTGCTCTTGGGCAGAGGATGACTCCACAAAGCTGTGTCCCAGGGAAGAGTTACAGGAATGACTAGATCTGGGGTAGGGAATCTGAGGAAGAGGAGGAGCTGACATAATCCAGGTATGGACCTGGGGGTAGGGATGGAGTGACCACCTTTAGACTAGAGGGTAGGATTTGCTGGAGCCATGTGAGGGAGAAGGAAGAAACAAATGAATAAAAGTTAAATGGTGTTTGTGCAGAAGCAAATTCTGGTGAGGGAGCAGGAAGAGCTTACTCTGGGACACACGGACCTGTGGGTGGCTAAAACAGAAGACCTGAAGTGAACTGGGCCAGGCAGCTCCTCCCACCCCCACCAGGAGGGCCTGGGAGGGAACGTGATGTGACACTACAGTCACCGACAGTGCAGCGGGCCTGGGGTTCTGGTGCTCCCACCACTGGACCACACTGCCTGGCAGCAGCCCCTCTGTGGAGGGAGAGAACGGGTGGCGTCTGTCCCTGTGCCCTGCCCTCCACTCTTTTAACCGCTGAGGGCAGGAAGGTTAGAGCCGTTCACTCCCTCAGAGTCTGAAGGATTATCTGAATTTTGCTTAAGGGGAGCTGGTTTACCACACCATGTAGGATTTTAATTATTTCAAATCCCTGGATCCTGGAAGGGTTCTCACGAGAGGTGTGGGATGAAGGCCACTCCACTAGCACGAGAGATTGATGGCCCGAGCAGGACCACTAGGTTAATGAGTCTGAGGTCGCTGCAGGAGATGGGTATCCATCTGATCGCTGGATATTAAAACCCCCTAATCATTTTTGCAAGCTGACTCCCTAATGGGATCTGGTGATGCGCCTGGATTTAAGTTCTCATTACCCATTTCCACCCACAGGTAACAGGTCCGCTTATTCACCACGGGCAATTTCCTGCCCCATTACCTGTGAAAATCAGAGTAGCCAGCGCTTTAGGAGGGCACGGGAGTCCATTTTCCCCTCTTCTTAAAATCATGGTAAAGTAGCCCTTTCTCTCAGGCTGGCTTCTGTGACTGAGCGCCGAGTGTCGGGGACAGTAGTCAGCACCTTCAAATGTGGGCGAGCCGAAGGGCTGGCCCCCACTGGAAGCAGGGCCTGGGTCCCTGCGTGAGCCTGCGGCAGGGCTCTCGGAGCTGAGTGGGGTCTGGCCCTCAGGGCACTTTTTCATTTGTCGCTTCCAGGGCCTTTGAATGGAGTGATGGCACATACTCTCCGTCCCCAGCCCAGCACAGAGAGGAGCTCCCCACACCCCCACACGAGGCAGACTGGCCCCTGGCCCCTCCCCGCATCCCCTGCTGCCTCTCCTTGCCCTTCCCTTCCCTCTGAAGCCGGGTCAAAGAGGGCAGAGGCCCCCTCTGCATCGGTTATTACCGCTGCGCATGCATTACCCCAAGTGGTCAGCTCTGCTCCCCGCGGGCAGGCATGTGACTCAAGCGCGTCTGTGTGAAGCCCTGTGCTGCAGTGAGCGGACCCCGTAGCACTGTCTTGGGGGATTCATGTTGAAAGTGTTTCAGAGCTAGATGTGGGGGTGCTCAGGGCAGCCTTGTGTTGTTTCAGGAAGTGAGTTCTAAGAAATGCAGTATTAGGTGATTTCATCATGAGCAATTTCCAGGGGGTATGCTACACAAACCTTGGCTAGCTGGGCTGGCCTTTGGGGCAGTGTGTGAAGCGTGTCGGAGACGTGTGCCTGCGTAGGACACTCAGGGGTGGGTAGACTGGGAAGGTCTGACTCAGGGCCTCTCATGAGGTGGCGGTCTGGGTGGCAGTCAGGGGCACAGTCTCTGCAGAAGGCTTGGCTGAGCCAGAGGACCGTCTCCAAGATGGCCTCTCACACGCTGGCAAGTCGATGCTGGCTGCTGGCAAGTCCTTGCCTCATGGAGTGCTCTACAGGGTTGCCTGGCTGCCTTTACAGGGTAGTGGCCGGCTTCCCTGAGAACGCCCCATCCAACAGGGCAAAGAGAGAGGTGACGACTCAAAGCTGTCTCGTTTCAAAGTCTGTGCTATTTCTGTTTTACTGAACCGCCTGCCTTCTGTCAGTGATCGTTTCTTCCCTAATAACCACCCTGTGATATAACCATCCATTAGCATGGGTGCTATTATACCCATTTTAGAGATGAGAACACTGTGGTCCTGGGTTTTAGTGACTTAATGGCAACTGATGGCAGAGCTGACATTGGAATCTGTATGCTTGTCTTCAATTAGAATGCTCTACCTGCCCCAAATGCTGCTTTTCAGTTAAGTGTTTGGAGTCCTGAGTCTCCCCTGCGCCTCTGCTGGGCATGGTGGGTGGAGCGTGGGGCTAGGCTTGGCGCTCTGGGCTAGGCAGGGGAAGTTGTGCCTTTTCTGTGGCATGGAGGGGGGCTGGAGTGACAGGGCGGGGCTAGGGGACTTCACATTAGCTGAGCAGTGGTGAAAGGGGCCAGGGTAGGGCAGGGCCTTCCTGCCGGCCCCAAGCACAGCGACGGATATACGCTTTGTACAAAGCACACCAGTCACCCCAGGTTCTCAAACTTCAAACCCCATAAAGTCCTGGGGACCATAATTATCCTCCAATAAGAACCCAGGAGGGAGGCAAAGTGGGTGGGCTTGAGTCCACCTCACAACTGAGGAAACTGAGGTCTGGAAACGGGTATCCTTTCTTCCAGCCCTCTTCTCTACACTGCACACACCTTCCCTACCTGCCCGCGCATGCTGCCCTCTCCCCGCTGGTGTTTCTCTGTAACGGTCTCCAACCTGATATTCTTTTTCATCTTCTCTGTGAGTGTCCCCTTCCCCAGCTCCAGCACAGAGTGGACAGAAAGCGGTGCTGTTTTGTGGGTTCGCTGCTGTGCCTGGTGCTGGGCGACGTCACGGCAGACTCCGGCTCTCCCCGACCACAGGGGTAGGTGTGTGTGACCCTTCCTTCCCCTTCCCAGGTAGGCAGCCCGAGGCGCCAAGAGCCCACAGCACCACTCAAGCTTGGACAGCGAAGGAGTCAAAGATCCGGAGGAGCAAGCGCCTGGGCCAGTCTCCAGAGATACCTACGTGCGATTAGGAGAGTGAGAGAAAGCCTTCCCTGCCTTGCTTATGGGGTAAGAGAGAGAGAGAAGGGAGGCTTCCTGGCATTGGGGGTCATATCCCAGAATCACTCCATTTCCTCTCCACTCGCTGTGTCCACCCCCGGCTGTCCAAAGGACAGTAATTCCTATCAACGATGCCCTAGGAAGCCCACAGCCCAGCCCCAGAGCATCGGCGCTGGGAGGGCAGTGGGCGCAGTCTACACTTTCATTTTATGTTGCGTCAACTGAAGCCAGGGAGCGGGACTAGACAGCATGCTTCCAAAGACACAGCATTTCAGAAGATGCTTATTTTTGTGCCTATTCTCCTGCTTCCCTCAACACCCAGTTATTAATTAGACCACCCCCTTCATCACCAAGATCTATTTTTCCCTCCTGCAAGCTTGTGGCCCACATGCCAACCACCAATAAAAACTAAAAGAAAACACAAACACCACACAGACAACCATGGAAATAAAATCCCTGGGTCTAGAAGGGTTTTTTGACCTTGGAAAGTTCAGCTACCTCATCTGTGGAGGAGGAGGGGTACGCCAGAGGACTTCTGAGGCCTGCGTGTCTGAGAAGCTGAGCCTCTGGGCTGACTGCACTCACTGCCCCCACCCGCCCCTGGACCTGAGCTGGCGCTGGTGGAGGGCAGCACGCTGACGATGGGCCAGCAGTCACCTTGCTGGGAGCCGCTCCGCCGGGCAGGAGAGGGGCCTGATTGGGAAAGCTGTGAGCCCCTGAGCCCCTCCGATCTGCCCATTGTCTGGATATGGCAAATCTTCCCTGAGAAGCTAGCAGGACAGAGGAGCGCTGCAGGCCGCAGGGGAGAAGCCAGAGCGATCATGAGCACAGGGCTCGGTCCAAACCACAGCCGGGTTCTGTGGCCATCCTCCACAGCCTCCCCCCAGCCACCGGGAGCAGGCGGACGTCTCTCTCTTACAGAGGGGGCAACCGAGGCCCAGGGGGATGCAGTAACATGTCCGTCCCAGGGGTCTGCTCTGAAGCCAGGCTCCTCCAGTGTGTAGTCCCCAGGCGAGGACCACCAGGATCTGCACCTCCCTTTCTCCCTTCTTTGGCATCTCAGAGAACGTTCTCTCAGCTCTCACATGTGGGTCCCTCAGCCCAGAGCTGTGAGAAAACAAGCCTTCTGGGGAAGCTAGCTGATCTTGTGGGGTCGCTGTGTCCTGGCCCCGACAGGTACCTGCAAGCGTGTAAACACACATGAAGGGCCTGTCCTTGTGTATGCCCGCATGTGCCAGTGTGCTTGCACGCGCACACACACACACACACAGTGTGCCCCAGTGAGCACCCGCACGTTCAACTCCACGGGAGTTCTAATCGTACAGAAACCGCTAGATGTTCGCTGGGAAAGCCCATTCTGCGGTTGCTAGGAAATATGGAGGCGAGATGTCTGGTCCTTCCCATCCCTCTTGGATCCAAATCCCCCCCCACACTCCCTGTGGATTTTCCTCTTTCTCCTGGGTTCCTTTGTTCCTTAGTCCCCAGAGGCTTCTCCTGTTTGCTTTGAAGGCAGGCGAGGGGGCAGGGAGAGGCAGCTGGGCAGCCCTGGGGTGGGGCCCACCACGTCTGGGCGGCTCTGGAAGCTCCTACTGCCCAGCAGGGCTCTCACAGCAAACAGCATCGTCTGACTGTTGCTATTGATTATGGCAAGATTGTGTGTGGCTAAGAGCTCCTCGGAGCCAACTGGTATATTAAGCAATCATTTCTATAGCAGATGACATAACTCCCCCGGCATCGGTTTGTCCTAATGGGCTTGGTATTACTCATGTGCTAATTGATTGGGCACGGAGGGAAGAAAAACTAAATTCACTTGTGAGGCGATTTTATGGCAGAGCTCATAACAGAGGTAATTTGCTGAAAATGTTCAGTCCCGCTTCGGTTCTGTAAGATCATCTGTGTTCCTGTGTTTTATCTCCTCCAGCTCAGGAAGCTGGCCTGGCTCTGGGAGGTAGACTCCACGGGAGTAGAGAGCAGGGTGCTGACAGCTCAGCGCTTTCTTCCCTCTTCCCTGGGAACAGGGGCTGCCCTGGGGAGGGCTGACAATTAGTGTGTCTGCACAACCTTCTCGCCTCAGGGGTGGCTTTCAAAATATCTCAGCTTCTCCTGTTAAAAAATGACTCTGTCTGAGGGCAAAATAGTTATTTTCGGATCAGCCATCCAGAATTACAAAGCTCTTGTTCAGAAAGAAAAAAGGATGAAGGAGATTATTATTATTTTTAGAGGAAGAATATTTTGCCTGGAAGAGGGAGGGGTGGGGGCCTTGAAGAGGCATGAAGGGGCCCTCTCCCTCCCCCCACTTCCCTACCTGCCTTCCCCTTCCCATCCTTCCTCTTCCCATAGTTCCCCCTCCCCCTCCTTCCCAGCCCTCTCTCCCCATCCCTTCCCTCACCTTCCTGCCTCTTCTCCCTCTCTTTGCCCCCAACCTCTCCCTCCCCCTCTCGGAGGGAGCCCACTTGCACAGAGGCAGGCTGAGCAGCCCCAGGCCTCTGTTGGGCTTTTGTGCCTATACTGGTAGCCCCACCCTATGTCAGCTGCCATCATGGAGGGCAGGGCCAGTGCTCTGGTCCTATCTGCCTTGACTCCCAGGTGGCCTTGGCTGTCTCCAGATGTGTGCAGCTGGGCGACTTCCCACCACAGCAGAACTGGCTCAGTGCTCAAGTGTGTTTTGGGTCCACCAGAGCAGGGAGGTCTTCTGAAGCCACATCGGGGGCTTGCTTATAGCTTGGAGTTATGTTTCTGGAAGGGAGGCTGAAGAGCTGCCCTGGGCAGCCCCCAGGCTTTCCTGGGATACGATTTCAGGATGCAGAGGGAGAGTTTGTGCTGCCTTGCTGAGAGGGAGGGGTAGCCGGAGGGCCTTCAGCCTCCGTGCATGGCTGCTCTCTTCCTTGTGCAGATCATGAGGTCTGTTGGGGTAGCCAGACTGCCGTGCTCACAGGAGGAAGCCAACATGAAAAAGAAGCCTTGCTCAGCTTCATTTCAGGCTGGCCATTTGCGCCCCAGAACCCCCATCTGGCTGCAGGCTGCCCAGGAGTTTCCCCGGTTTTACTGGATCTGGGACTTGTCCAGCCCCTAGTGGTGGCGCTTGAGACTTCCCGGGCAGACGGCCACCCCTTCTGCCTGACCACCTCTAGGCTGCTTGCTTTCAGCTTCCTCACACAACCCATTTCATTTCGTCGCGGGTATTTCTGACGCTCAGCAAATCCCTGCCTGAGCTTTGGGATGTCACCTTTCCAAGGGACGAAACCTCCAAGACCGGTCCTGGGGGAAGGACCCTTTCCTTTGGCCCATTGTCAGGACCCGTCGGAGGTGGCCATCCACATGTGGGACGGGCTTTGACTGTGTGGCAGGCGGGGATGTCCCCACAGAGGCTAAAGCCGAACCTTTCTTGAGATGAGATCCGGCTCCTCACCCCGACATCCTCTTACAGTGGAGAAGCAGCAGTCCTGAGGGCCAGGGCTGGCCGGGCCATGACAGCACCGAAACTAGGACTCAGCCCTGCTGAACTCAAAACCCAACGAGACCAAACCCCAGACTTCTACAGGTGACTCTGCTTGCTGGACTAACCCCAGTCCTGATCTGACCCTGGTAAATCAGCCCTGTCACACTGCCCTCCATCAACTGCTGGGCAGAGGGTATTCTCAGCACCCCATCCTGTCTGCTCCAGGGAGGGCTCCCTGCTGGGGCTGTGCTGTGTGACCCTGGACTAGTCAATCAGCCTCTCTGAGACCCCATTTCCTTTCTGAAGCAGGTGATGAGTAGTAGCAAAAACACACTGAGCACTTACTGTGGGCCAGGAGTAGGGTGTTGTACCTAGCTCGGTGCACTTCTTTTATTCTAACCCTCACGATAGCACTGTATGATTGAGACCATTGTGACCCCACTTTTCAGTGGGGAAACTGAGGAAACAGAGCATGCAGCAGCCCCGGAATGAAGCTCAGGTTGGTGTTCCCAATCATTAAGTTGTAGCCCGTTCTCCACACAGCTGTAAGAGTTAGAGGACCTCATGGGTGCTTACAGGGGTGGCTCAGAAGCACCTTAGTCCAAGTCTTATCCCTTTGGGGGGGGGGTTTCAGGGCTCTTTGAAGGTATCCTGTAGCTTGGAGTCTTCCCAGATGAAGTCAATATATGCATGCATAGAGAATTTCACTGACAGACAGCTTTGGGGGAATTACGCAGTCCCTGGGTATGTACATGGATCTCTGGATAAGGATTCTTACCCTAGTCGGTGTCTCCTGTCAACTGAGTGGGAAGGTGGGAAGGATGGAGCAGCTTAAGCTCTGGGGTAAGGAGCTTAAGGTTCCTCAAGGTGTCTCAGACTTCTGGGGCAGTGGGAGGAGCTTTCTGGAGCACTTCAACATGGCCGGGCAGCTCTAGCAGGCCCCGGCATGGCTCGGCGCTCCTCTGGGCATTTTGGCACTGGCCTGGTGAGTCTAGTGGGAGACGTAGGGTGGAGATGACAGGGAAACACAGCACGTCCCAGGATTTCAGGGAGACAAGAGGGGAATGTGGGGGCAGGTGGGGAGAGGCAGTGATTTTATCTGCACCTGGATTTCCCCATCCCTAATTATCCTGTGATAATTAATAGGTCTAGAACATTTGCCTCGGAGCCAAGCTAGGTGAGTAGTGAACAAGGAAACAGAGGGTCTGATTGCTTAATCTTGGAGGAGCAGTTTCATGAGAGAGAGAGGAGGCTCCCCCTGTACGGGGTGGTCGTGGTACTCTGGATCATTTCCTTCGCAAGTGAAAGTTGTCTACTTCACCTTGTCTGTTTGAAATGCCACCATTGCAGAGACATCATCTAGCTCCACGCTAACAGTCAGCGCAAACATCCTTGGGGAGGGGGGCGCCTTAGTTGTTATCAGTGTTAAGTTCAGTGGGTTTTATTGGTCAACAGTGTGAGCTTGGGGGTTCAGGTCTTGACCTTGCTGCTTTCTTCTTGTGACCTTGGGAATCTCCTGAGCTCTCTGAACTCACTGGGAAAGGCAGTTACTATGATGGAGCCTACTGCACATGGCTACTGGGAGGACGAAATGAGATGCTTCAGGCTGAGCTGCAGCTAGGGTGGCAGAACTCCTGGCACTGGCCTCATGGTGACCATTACCCTGTGGGGATCGGGAGAGGGAGATACCTAGCGACACAGGAAACCCACTGGCACACCGCACAGGATGCCCTCAGAGCCCACCTGTCTGCTTCGTTCATCTTTGGGGCAGTGTGAACCCCAAAGTTCAGCTCGCTCTTACCTTCCAATGTCCCTATGGTTGGCCTCTGCCTCTGAGAGAGAGAGAAAAGTCTGGAAAGAGATCTGCAGTGCTGAGTGAGGGCTGTACAGAGCGCAGGGTAAGAGTGGAGAGAGGGAGCAAAGGGTTAAAGGCAAAGCTTACTGGGGGAGGGAGGTGAGAGGGTTGGGCGGTACCATCAGTCAAGCCTTGAAGCCTTGAAGCTGCTGCAGTGGGTTCTGGGCAGGAAATTAGTGGCCTGTGGGACTGGATTTAAAAAGTGGACAATAAATGATCACATAACCTCCTTTCTAAACGCCATGTCTTTTGCCAAGATTATAAGTCCTATGGGGGTAGGCTTGCCCTTCCCACCCCACTGCTATATTCCCGACATCTCGAACAAACTCCAGTGCAAAGTGCCTTGTGATGGCTCTTGCACGAGTGTGTTTGTGTGTGACTCTGCTCACACAGGGGGCAAGTCTCGCCCGAAGGTGGGAGAGGCCTCCACTGCACCCCTGGGCCCCAAACACGCTAACTGCTGCAAGTCTGCACACAGATGCCCTCCGGCAGTAGGAGCCCGGGCCCGGGCTTGCAAGGCCAGAGCCCGCTACTAGCCAACCCGCGGGCAGGCAGGTGCAGCAGCCTGGCGTGGCCACATGGTGGGGGAAGATTACCTTCCTCCACCTCCTCCCTCTCCAGGCCAGGCCCTGCTGCTGCATCCCTCTCCATGATGGCCGCCTGCCCGTGGGCCTTCCCTCAAAGGCCACAGACGCCTGCTGGATGCCTCCTTCCCAAGCCTGCCTTGGGTTCTGTGGCTTCCTCCCAGGCCCATTGGGGCCTATCGCCCTTGAGTAGACACTGTCTGGGCTCACCTGGGCCTTCAGCTTCTCAGGGAGAGGATCCCCGTTTCCCACCGTTGCTTCAGAAGCAGCCCCGTGGCTGCACAGGCTCTTCGCGGTGCCGGCCAGCAGTGGACCTCAGCAGCCTGAGTTCATCTCTTCATCAGTGTCTTTCTCCGCACTTCGGCCTGAGCGCTGGTGCTGTGCTGTGTGAACGGATGTCTGGCCGCTGTGTCTCCATCAGTCCTCTCCCAATGCCCTCTGTGACCCTCCTGACTTCAGGGCACTATTATTTACCTACACGGCCTCCTAGTTCAGTGGGGCAGGCCTCCCGGATGGATGGGGTCCTTCCTGCTGCGTGTGGGGAGTCTGTGATTGGAATCCAATCTGGAGCCTGGAAGGCCAAGCGGTCTGGGGGAAGCCAAGTGACCTGGTGTTTGACCCTCGATCCTAAAGGAGGCTGAGCATTTAAGCCCTGAGCCCACCTTTCATTCAGATGTGCAAGTTTGGGATATCTGTGGTCACCTCTCCTCCTCCTCCCTGTCGCCCTTCCCTGCCTGCTGGTGGAGGGTGGGGGTGGTGAGGAGAGCCTGCACCTGTCCAGGCCCAGGCTTCAGCCCTTAGCCCTCCCCCGCTCACCCAGACAACTGGCACTTGCCCCATGCCCTCCAGGCACAAGCTAATGGTGGGAAAGCACCCAGTAAACAGCGGTACAGGTCTGTCAGCAGGCGTTACTACACTGGGGAGCCAGCCAATTACTGCTGCACCCCCACCCCCAGCTCTCCTGCCTCCTGCTCAGTACAAGTTCTGCGCCTCATCTGTAAAGAGCGTGGCCCCGATGGTGGAGCTCTAGGGAGTGGAAGTGAGGCTGTGATCTCTGGGGATTTTTCCCTTGGCTCAGGAGCACGGAGATTGAGGTCCAGCCCTGGTAAACCACTGCCCAGTCTGTCACACCAGGCAGATCTTCCTTTCCTGTGTCCTGTGCTTTGGAGGGGGCTCTTCCCAGGGGAGGTCATTCCTGGCCTCCTGTGACTGAGGGCAGGGGCCCAGGGGAGCAGCCATGGGGCCCCCAGTACAGGGCACAGAGGGACGGAGCAAAGCACCCGGGAGCATGCCAGGACTTGGAGACTCTGGTGGCACCCAGTGGGGTCTGGAATCCTGCCAGGCAGTGGGTGCTGCTGTTTGGACCAATTCTGGCCCCAGCCCCCTGAGAACCTCAGAGGTGGCTCTTTCTCACCCCTTCTGCCAGCTGGAATCTCTTCTTGTGCTGTTTCTCCATTAAGAGCCCTTCCCCCACATCTCTGTAGACACAAATCCCATCCTCTCTCTCCCCTTCCAAGAACTTGTCCGGATTCTCCAGCTGGAAGGGACCCCTCCCTTTTTCTCTGTGACCGTGTAGAGTTGACTGTCCTGGAGTCCAGCTTCTGTTCCCTCAGCAAACAGCTCTGCTGCGCACGGCACTTGCCTCACAATGGCTTGAGTGCCCCAACATGGAATGTTAGTGGTGCAACAATCCCATTAGCAGAGGGTGCTCAGAATGTCTTCATCTCTGGAGTGTCTTGGCCTTGTGGCTTTACTAGAGCCCTTGAGGGCTCCACGGTGACTCCTGGGCCACGCCAGGACAGCTGAGTTTTCATCGTGACCTCGAGGCCACCAATGACCTTCAGGGTAGCTGGGATGCTGCAGGTATTCTGTGTCACTAATGAGGAAGCCGAGGCTCTGGCAGGTTAACACCTTCTCCAGAACACCCCTAGTGTCTGGAAAACTGGACCTGGAACCCAGGCCATTGAACTCGTCATACTAGGGCACAGGGAGATGTGGCCAGGGACTTAGACAGTTCAGGACCTCTGGAGGCAGGGTCATTTCATAAGCATATCTTCTTCGGTCTGTTGCTGTTATTGTTGCTTAGTAAGGAAAAGAAAAGGAAAGAAAACAGCAGTGATCTGTAATCTACCACCCAGATAATCCCTATGATATTTTTTTCAAGTAAAACTTTCATTTCAGGAAAGGTATAAAATAAAATGAAGTTTCTTTGTTGCTTCTCCAGTCTCTCTCCCAGGTAACTGTGTCAACAGTTTTTTTTTTTTCCCCTAGGAAATATAAAGTGTATACATCACAGCATTGATATTTCTAAGTATATATGCATAATAGATTAATCTTTATTTACGTTACAAGCAATGGGCTCTCTACCTAATAGTCATAAACTGGATTATGACACCAGGGCTTTTGAGAAGAGAAAGATGCTTTATTGCAAACTGATTGGCAAGGCGGTAGGAGATAATTTCAATGCTACCACCCCAATTAAGAAGGGGAATGAGATTGCATAGGCTTGCCCCTGGCGCTGAGAACGAAGGAGTTTTACTTTATTGGCTAGTGGGGCAAAGGACAGAGATGGAGACTAGACTGAAGATCATTGGCTGGTCACAGGCACGTCATCCATGCAGACGCATGAAGAGGCTTTTGTGTGTGTAACCGGAGTTTGCATTTCTGTCGCTGGGCCCCTCGCGTCTCAGTACCCCCCTCTTCTATGTTTGCGTCTCTCCACTCTCGCTGGCCTTGCAGCTCAGCTCCAGGTTCATAGATGAGTCTCCAGGCTCCGCTGTGTCTGCAGAAGCAACTCTCAGAGAAAAGTTTAGATAAGTTTTTGTTTCTCTCTTTTGGTCTCTTAGGGCCCCAGACCAATTCACCCCCAAGCCTCGTTTACATTGACTTACATAGAGAGGATTTGCAGTTTGCAAGTGTCTTAGGTATTTCTGTATGTTTATTTGTATATATTCATGTATATTTGTATATCCTGACATTCAAGCCTCTCTTTGTTAATGGCTGCATAATCATCCATTGTATGATGGTCTGTACTTTATTTAACCAATCCACAGCTGAGAGATGTCTCTAGTTCTCCTACTTCGCAAATTGGTAATGATTAAAGAAAAGCTCCGACCTTTGATTAAAGTTATGGTGCCAGAAAGCCTTTATTGAGCTCTGCCCTGATATAATAATACTGATGTCAGTAATAGTAGCACTTACCACACTGATACTCTGAGCGTGTCTACATATAACTTACATACATCAGTCATTTGATTTTCATAGCAACCCTAGAAAGTAGGTTCTAGTATCTTCCCCTTTGGCAGATAAGGAAACTGAGGCCCAGAGAGAGAAAGCGTCTTGCCCAAGGTCACGTAGCTAGTGTATTAGCTTGATGGGGCTGCCACAACAAAATGGCAAGAACCAGACATGTATCCTATCACTCTTCTGGAAGCTGGAAGTGTGAGGCCTCCTTGGCTAATAGGTGGCCATCTTCTCCCTTCTCTCTAATCTCCAAGACTCCAGTCCTGTGAGATTCGGGCCTACCCAATGGCTTCGTTTTACCTTAATTTCTGCTTAAAATGTCCTATGTCCAGATGTAGTCATATTCTGAAGGGCTGGGGTTAGGACTCCCACATTTCAGTTTGGGGAGGAGGGTGCGAGTCAGTCCGTGGCAGGTGTAAGTAGCAGAGCTTGACTGGCACCAGGGTCACATTCCAGACCAGTTCTAGACAAGGCTGGGAGCAGGGGAACAGCGGTTCTTCTTTGGGGGGAAAGCAGTACTTCTTTTTGTTTGTTGAGTTCAGGAAAGAGTCACGTAGCATAAAAGTAGTCTTCTTAAAGTGCACAAGGCAGAGGCAGAGGGACAGTCTCAGTGCTCACAGCCATCGCCTCCACCTGGTTCCAGAACATGCCTCAGCCCCAGAGGAACCCCCATGCCACCAGGCTGGCACTCCCCGTTCTGTCTGCCGCCGGCCCCTGCCCCGCTCACCTGCTTTCTCTCTGTGGACCTGCCTGTCACAGACCTCCCTTAGGTGGAGCCACATGACGTGGCCTTTTGTGTATGACTTTCCACACAGCACAAGGCGTTGGAGGTGCCTCTGTGTTGTGGCAGGTGTCAGGGCATCCTCCCTTTGTGGCTGAGTCATATTCCCTCGTAGCACTCCTTTATCAAAATGGAAGGAGCAGTGGTCATTCCACCTCTGAGCGGGCTTTTCCAGGAAGCCAGGCAGGCCCCAGTAGCAGGAATTCCCCCACTAGAGGCTTCCAGTCATGTGGCTGATGAAACCAGCAATGCAAATCAGGGCAATAGGGCACACTGGGTGGGGAGCACAGGGTGGTGTGAGCAGAGGCAGCCACACCTGGGAGAAGTAGGGATGACAGCATGGGCAGTTTACAAGGTGATGGCTTTGTGTACAGTGGTGAGAGAGCAGGTAAAGAGGCTGCTGTGGGGAGGGGCAAGCCAGACATCAGAGGTCTTGCTAAGCAATGTGCATCGCCTTGGTTCATTTTTACCAGCCTTAGAGAGATATAATTCTTATTTTTACAACGAACCCATTTAGAGGCACGGTGCAGTGATTTTCAGTAGATTCTAGAGTTGTGCCATCACCACAATCAATTTAAGGACATTTTCATCACCCCTCAAAGTAACCCTATCTCCATTAGCCATCACTCCCCATTTCAAACCCTTCCCTGAACCTCCATCTCAACCCTAGGCAACTACAAATCTACTTTCTCTGAAATTTCCTACTCTGAACATTTATATAGATGGACTCATATACTGTGTGTTTGAGGCTCATTCATGGTGTAACAGGTGTGAGGATATCAATCCTTTTTTATGGCTGCGTTATAGACCATTGTGTGGCTATACCGCGTTTTGCTTATCCATTCCTCAGATGATGGACATCTGGGTTATTATGAATAATGTTGCTCTGAAGATTTTGGGTGCGTGTATATTTTCACCTCTTGGATCTAAACCTTGCTGGGTCATGTAATAACTCCATGGTTCACATTTTGTGGAGGTGCCAGATTGTTTTCCAAAATAGCCAGGTAGTCTTAAGGCCACTGACATTCCTTTGACGGGAAAGATGGCGCATCGGGTCAAGATTTTCAAAATAATCACTGTAAGAAAAACACACCTTGATAGGTAGGATCATGCAGATGAAGACACAAGAGCAGGGTCAAAACTTAGAAGGGCGAATTTAAGAGGTGGCGCTGTCCCTGTGCTTCCATCCATGCCCTCAACACATGACCCTACAACCTTGTCTACTTACTGAAGGCACAGGCCCAGGGCTGCCCCTGAACTGACATAAGAAGACATGCTTTGCAAGGTATGGCTTTAGGGGCCTGGGGAGACAGCCCTGTCCCCCAAAACACTATGCCAGCCCTTGAAATCTCTTCTTCAAGGACACAGCCTTTGAAGCCACACTGAGATCAGGCTACAAATCCGTGGAGAGTCAAGGAGCCGGGGAGCAGACTTCCAAGGAGGAGGAGGAGGACAGCTGGAGGCAGGGGGGAAGATGGGCACCCCCAAGAAGCCACATGTGCTGGGACCAGCCTCAGGTGGGTAGGGCTCTGAAAACCACCGCGCCATGCCTGGCCCAGGTATCTCCACAACCCGCAGCGCAGCTCCCCTCTATGTTTTCCCAATTCCCTGAGCTCCTCAACTTGGAAAAACAGCACTGTTTGCTTAGCCAAACACAGTCCTTCCAAAACACAAATAAAACCCTCAGTAAACAAGCACCCCCCATCACCACTTTACATATACCCTAATGTACACACTTACTTCCTGAGGGTGGCCATTCCAGAAAACAACTTGAGTTCAGATACTTCTGATATGAAAATTGAGTTCTGTCCTTGATGTGCTGTGGACCTTTGAAGAAGGGAATTACCCTCTCTGGGCCTCCTGTGCTCAGTCCCGTAGTGGGACACTCCTGCTGGTTGGGGTTATTGGAGGACTCAGAAAGGTGGTGGCTGCCGAGCACCCAGGACAGTGCCAGCCGCACATGGCAACATCTGGTGAGTGCTCTTTTGGCTGACTCAGTTTCCATCTCCCTTGCCTTCCCTTATCTCTCTCTCTGTCCCATTATCTTGGATTCTGACAGCCGCAGGACAGTCGACACATGACTGCTAATACCCGGGGGATTGTGAGTCTGGCTTCTAACTCACATGTGTTCATTTTTTCTTCCTTGGAAAAGCTGATGATGCCCTTTGACCGACTGGTCCTTGGAGGACATCAGCATCATAGGGATGTGACAGGGACCAGCCTGGCATCCCCGCCCTCCTCTGATGCCCACTGGCAGGCAGGGGACTGCTCTTCCGCTCTTCTCCACGCTCGTTCATGAATAATGAAGAAACCTTCAGACCTGAGCCCTCACCCTCCTGGTTTCCAGCCTCTGATATATTTGATTCTAGATGGCATAATTTTTCACCTAAATGTGAATGTATTTGTGAATTGATAGAAAATAGTTCTCGCTCCAGTGATATAATATAGGGCTACCCCATCCTGGCTGCTATTTTGATTGTGACTTAAATGGATGAGGCCATCAATAATTATTTTATTGAACAGACACATAAAAAATGATGCCGGGCTAAAGTAATTTCCCCGACAAAGCCAGCGATTGCTTTGTGGGGCGTCTGCCTTTGCAGAGCTGAGCCTGCTGAGAAGAGCTACGGGGGCCGTTTCCTCACCCGTGGGTGTCCTCTGGGTCCCCAGGGTGCTGGGGGGCAGGCTGGAGGCTGACTGCAGGCCCTCGTGGGAAGGGAAGAAGTCAGGCTCTTCTTGCATCTTCCCTCCCCACTCAGTGCAGAAGCAGCTGTGTGACCCTCTGAAGAATTAAGGGCTCCATCCAGGTCCCCCAGATAGTGCAGATTTCCTGTTCCTAAGGAAGGAAGGGGTCTTCTGGAGTGAGAACCCCCTGAAGCCTCTTCATACTCACAGCTCTGTTCTCTCTAGTTGTGTTTTTGGGAGGATCAGGAGAGCGGTGTTTCTCTAGGAGACCAGCCTCCCCAGATGTACCCCCTGGACATTTGTGGCCCTGAGCACCCCAAACTAGGTCCCTGGCAGATCCTCAGCAACAGGTGAGTCTTGGGCACCTGGTACCCTCTGAGCGGGCACTGAATCCAGACTTCTCCACGCCTCCTGGGCTAAGCTACATTAGGCACCGGGCAGGGTGTGCCAGAAGAACCACCCGCAGCCCTTTGGGCACTCACGCTTGGCTGGGGTGACTCTGGAGCTTCCCAAACATCAGTATTCCACCATGGGTTTTAACTTTATCTATTTGCCACCTGAACAAGCCTTTACTAATATGCTGTGGTACATATACACGATGGAATACTACTCAGCAATCAGAAATGAAAAACTAGACTCATTCATGGGAACATGGATGGATCTGGAGGGGATTATG